>JALDNG010000207.1:0-62500 GCA_024349245.1 Neodontobutis hainanensis
AATCTTATGAGCACAGCTGTAGTACTATTGTTGCATCAAGTCTGAGTAAAAATCTGTCTCCTCCTTGTGGTGGTATGGTCCTAAATATCCATGTTCTCTACCTACTCAATGACACACAAAATCCATTGGTTGCCATTTGCCCAAACCGTCTTGTTTAGAGCAGACTTTGTGCAACAATCTAATACTATATATTTTGACGTTGTTCTAGGTAAACCTGGACAGTAAAACCCGAGACCTGACAATGCAGCTGCTCCAGGCCCCGTCCCACACCTCACTGAACCACGCCCAGAAACGCATCTACTCCCTGCTGGACATGGACTGTTACCCCCGCTTCCTCCAGTCGGACATGTACCTGTCGTTACTGCAGGAGGACGACTGACGGGGACCAGTTAAGACTCTCAGCAAACTGCTATAAAGCCACCAACATCCATTTAACGTATGGGAATGACTTTCTTCTTTTAAGATGGAGATGTATGTATATTCTGGAGATAGTAAATTGTAAGTATATATAAATAAATGGTAAAATATCTCCTGTTATTATGTAGTGTTATTAATTCTTAAATGCACGGACCAAGATTGTTTCAAGATGATCTGGCTGGAATCCTCCACAATGGGACCATTTCAGGCAGAAGGACGTAAAAGAAAGAAAACTATGACATTTAACTTAGGTTTGGTGGGTTTCCAGTTTTCCACTGGCAGCTCTCGCATTCACTCGAGTCTCCAACAATTTGTGTTAGCATTTTTCCAAGCCATATAAAGATGGCAAACAACTTAATTACTTTTCACTTGATCAAATAAATCCTTATTTTGACAAAAAAAAAGAAAAAAAGAATGTGGTATGGTGTTTAACTCCACACTCAAAAATACCAGTCAATTCTACAAAGTCAATTAGTGCATGTAGTAACAAATGTCAGAAAATTGGGTTAAAAATTTTCTGCAACGTAAACATTTGACTAATATATTATAGATTTAACCAAAGGCAAACTGTAGTAAATATGATCAGAATAGTTGTGCAGGCCAGTTACTGAGCAATAGTATAATGAGGTCAATGGTTTAATGACCTAAAAGTGTATTGGAATTATTTGAATAGATTAAAATGATTAACGGGAGCAAATTTATTTATTGGTTTTATTTTTTTTACTGTTTTTATTGAAGATTTAGCATTTTTCAAAGACAAAAGCAGTACATATTTAACAAACGTACCAACAGACTGACTGATCATAACACAATGTACATCCAGGTAAGGCTTAGACTCACAGAGGTTCACAGAAGTTCACAGAAATCATAGTTGCACAACAATACACAAGTAATGTGAAAAAAATAAATAATACTTTTTAAAAATTAACTTAATAAAATGCATTTTCTGATTTAAAAGAAAATGTTTGAGTAAAAGCATCTGGACTTTGTTTTCAAGGTGAAGACGTTTCGTCTCTATTCCAAGAGTCTTTCTGACACTTCTGACAATTCTGACACTTTTCTTATTTAGGAAACATTTCCAGTTTTTCCAGTATACTTCACATTTCACAGAGGCATACCTAAAGGAGAACGTTAGCCACTCCATTGTGTTGGTGGCTCTTTATTAAACCATTTGCGAGTTACAGCCTGCTCACTGGCTGCTGTCCCGTTTCCTCAGTCCAGACGATATCACCAGAAAGTTCTTACCTTTCTGACTTAGCACTTTTATTCACCTGTGTAGAAACCTCACACTCCAAACACTGCTTTTACTGCTCCCAGCTGCTAAAAATAGCTGTGAATTTGGATAGAAGGAAAAAAAACTCTCCCCAGCATAAGGCATTTTCTCACCCGTGTTTTTTCCTAAACCGTTAAAGTATGCAGCTTTAATGATTAAACGTGTTTTCTGTCCACACCGCTGTGGGTCAATAAGCCCGGCGTGTGCAGTATGGGTGCTGACTTCCTGGAAAAACAAGTTAAGAATGAACCAAGTCTTTTTCTGAAAGGTCAAAGTAGTACAGGAGTTTCTTATATGGCTGAAATGGAAAACCTGAGCAAACAGACTCAGGTGTCAATGACGTAAGTTTGTTAACACTGTGTACGTAAGACTCAAATGGATAACTGTACTGAATATGTGAGGAATGATGTGGATAAGTTGTGCTCTTGGCTTTTCTTGATTTAAAATCGAGAGTTAAAAAAGGGGTGTTGACCTATTCAAAATGGGTCAAAAAAATAAAACAAAATCGATTCACAGATACACCTGAACCTTCGACAAGAATGTGCTTCTTCTCCAGCTGTGTTCAGTTTGTCGTCCACTGTGGTATGGCCTGATTGTCTTCAACTAAAACCCTATTCACACAGGATTAGTATTACCTGGGGGCATCTCGTAATTTGTAATAATTTCAAAGCTTCACTGTGATTTTAAGGCCATCCATAATTGGTAAAAAGTAAAAATTTCCCCACAAATTACCATATTTCACTGAAAGCAAGGGTCCTGTGATAAAACTAGTCCTGTGCGAATCCCATGATTCAGTTTTTCGGTTTGGTTTTTAAGACACACAAATGATGTTTAATGTTTTGTATTGCTCTATTTTTATTGCTATCTGTTGATATATGCTGTGACAGATGCCTCTTGTGCAGCCATCTGTCTCCTAATGAGTGTTACAGCGTTTTTAAACATGTACATGAACATGTCTCTGCAGTGTGATCATTGCATTTTTCTGTTAAAATGTCAAATGAGCCACACCCCCTTTGGCAGCAGTCAACACAGCGTCAATGAAGTGCGATAGTCTGAAGGCAAAGGGTTAGCGAACCGAACGAATCAGTGAGTTCTATATATATAATCTCCATGGGTGAATAGGGCTCATGTCCTCCATTTGAAATGATGTCCAACTGTGTGTAACATGCTGTCTTTTTTTTTGAAAAACTAACATGTACATTCATTAACATGAGTCCATCAAGTGCATGTGCCAAATTTATGTCGATCATGAAAGACTGATGGTAGAAGACAGAATGCATACAGAGCATAATTTCTTTCTTAGATTTCTAATATATTTATTGCATAATGAAATTTTGCATTATAAAGTGTTTTATGAAAACAAAATGCAAAAAAACTCCACATGAAAGACAAAGGACACATACCTGTATATGGTACACTACTTAGGACCATTTCACTTATTTTTTTCATAATGGCACAAACTGGCTACCATATCCCCTAGTAGCACTTGTTCCTGTAAAATTTCATCTAAAAGGGTAATAGTGTCATTGACAAGAATGTTTCTGACAAGAGAAACCCTTGGCCTTTGCAGCAGATGCCTGTGGTGATTGTGACTGATGACAGTGGTTAGTTCGTCAGTGGATGTTGGAGTGGGTGTCCGTCGAGGCCGCCTGACCCCTGCCCACTCAGAGGTTGCTGGGATACAGAGCTCCATGGAAGGAACAAGTCAAATGCAAATCTTACAGCTGCACAGCAGATATTCTACAACAACGCGTGCGCCTCTGTGGTTTCTGCAGATTTATTCCCCTGTACTTAAGATGCAGTGGCAGAATTTTAAAAGATGCAGTGCCATTTTGAAGGGGCAGAAAGAAATCACAGTTAAAGCACGATTTATAATATAATATTTAATAATCATAGCTTTCCATAAATCTATTAGGAAATTTCAGATGTTATCCCTGAAAATCCAGCAATTTTACCCACTACTATTCATTATTCAAGACAAATATGGTGGGAAGTTTGAGACACAATACACTATTTTTGAGGATCCAAGATGCTTTGCTCAAACCTGCCTTTTTGTCATTGACTATGGAGACAAGACACACACACACTACAAGACATTTATTTTTGTATAGCCTCAAAGGGCTTAACAGACTGCACTAGACGACATCCCCCTGTCCTTAGAACCTCCATCAGGGTGAGCAAAAACTATATATATAAAAAAAAAAATCAGCTGGGAAAAAAAGAGAAATCGGCGAAAGAACCGCAGAAGGAGGGATCCACTCTGCTACTGTGTTAAAACAAGCCTTATTTATGGCCAATGTTTGTTTTCAAACAGAGACTATTCCAGCGGCTAGTTTGGAAGAAAAAAAACATGTCTTTAGAAACAGTAGGGAAATTTAAATGTTTTTTGTACAAATACGACTCTGCTAGGGTATGGTACAAAAAGGTTTCCTTTGGTCTTCCACAAAAGGAAATGTTAGCGTAATGTAACATCACAATGGAAATGCATCAAAGTGCAATACTCAAACAACTCTGGTCTGTTTATAGGAAACTGTGAGAGATGTTAACATGCATCTATTGGTGACTTCAAATTGTGTCACTGATAGTGTTGACATTTGACAAGCAGCAGTTCCTTGTGTTTGGAGAGTTGACATAATCCGGTTTAACAATAGAAAAACCTATTCAGTTATCTGATGCCACAGATGATTCAGTGTTTTTGTAACTTATCGTCTGACTTGTAAAGCTACCACTGGATGCCAACACAAACAGTCATGACAGGTTCTGCAAGATTGAGGATTTTTTTTATCTTAATAAATCAAACCAATAAAAAATCTGATCAAGATATTGAAAACTGCTGCTACCTTTTTACATTGAGTTCCACTCATTAAAAAAAAAGTGCAAATGAAAGCACCTGAGAATAACCACAGCTTCATTCATTAAGTGGAAATTAACCTCCATTCTTTTCATACATGTCATTCTCCATGAAACCTCTTACTGTAGCAACACTTAGCTCCAGCATTAAAACACTCGTCTATGTTCATATATGTTCATATATTCACATTTGGCTCTTATTTTTCTACAAGTGAACATGAACCGGGTCCATATAGTTTTAGTTTTATGTCGCATCTCGCTCGATTTCTTTGGTCTGCGACAGAAACCAGCGAAAAGTCCTGTTTCTGTCTGCATTTGGGCCTCTTGTTGAACTGAAACAGCTTTAGTTAGAGTGACTAACAATCTCCTCCTTCAGATGAATGAGGACTCATCTCCTCTACTTGGATTAAACCAGAATGCTTAATTTACAAGGTAAAATCATAGGAAAGATTTATGGGGGAGAGTTAAAGTAACATCACATGACTCCTACAATAGATTAGATGCTTTTGTTGTCACTGTAGTCAAGCAATAGTTTGCAGTGGAAACGTGTAAAGGTTAAAGTATGTGTTTGGTTGTAGACTGAGTCTGTATCTTATGTTCAAACTGAATTTGTAGCATGAGAAAATAAGTCCCTAATCGCTGCAGCTGTTTGTTTTTTCTTTGTTTACACAGCTGGGAATGAACTTTGAGCAATCTACTTTAGTTTATTGCAGCAGTCATGTGAAAAAGTTAATACCCCTTATGAATTCTATACTTTTTGTGTGTAGAATATACTTTATCAGAAAATGCTGGGTTTAGTAAATTTTTTGCACTTTTTTTCCCAGCTCAGTAATATTATGGTAATGGTAAAATAATTATGTAATGTATAGTAATTATGTTTTTTTATTAAGTAATGTACAAAGAATTATTGCTTGATAAAAACATGTAACCACTAGGTACATATAACTCCAACTTGTTGATACCACATTATTACAATACTATTGCCGAGCCTTAATGTAAAGTGCTACTGGTAAATACAACTGGAAATAAACTATATTTAATATTTACATTACTATATAACGTAATTTAATAGCTTGTATCTTGTTGCCTGAGGTTGCTTTACCTCGTATCATGACTTCTACAATCAGATTACTATCATTTACACAAACAGAGGGCGATAACTTTTCTACATGACTGTACCTCCAACTACATGAGAGACAGCACCAAACCTTTATTTGAAAAATTTACTTCAAATTGTCCTGACCTTGTATGACATCCCTATTTGTGTTTCCATAAAATATAAATCAAATTTGAAGCGATTTTTTGATTTATTTGAACTAGCTGTGTTTTTAACATAAGAAGCTTGGTGTAAAGAGAGAATTTGAAATGGATTTGGCAGGAAGTTTTTATGAGGAGACTGCTCATGCTCGTTCTTTTGGATTATGCCTGGCACTAGCCAAGGGAATGCCCTGATTTTATTTTAGGCAGAGCTTTTATAGTGCATTTTATGTGGCTTGGAATCATTAATACTAAATGTGGTTTCTACAGTATTTTTCAAAATATCGGCAGTACAGTGTGACTAACCAGAATAATCCAGGTTTTAGTATATTTTTTAGTGGCAGTAGGTGCAGATTCTCAGAAAACAAAACGCAGCATTCATGATATGCACGTTCCTAAGGCTGTGCAATTGGGCAATTAGTTGAAAGGGATGTGTTAAAAAAAATATTGTAGCATTCAATCACTGAGGTCATCAATTTTGTAAAAAAAAAAAACAGGTGTGACTCAGGTTGGTCCTATTTAAAGATAAAGCCACCAGCACTTGTTGAACATTCATTTGAGGAAAATTGGTTGTTCAGGACATTGTTCAGAACAGCGTACTTTGATCGTGTTCATCGTCACATTAACAGAGGTCACCAGGGTCGTGTGCTTCTGTACTGCTGCTTGTGTTTGACCCACTGAGCCGTGTAGAGGTTTTCCCCCACAGTCCAGGACCAGCCTCTTTGGTTTTGTTTATTGTGGTTGTCCGACATGCTTCCTGCTGGACACTGCAGACTCTCTACTGTCTTTATGTCCTCCTCAGAGCTGGTAGCTTTAGCATCTGTAGCTCCCTCTGTGCTGGTTACAGAGATCCGACTCTGGGCAGCGTTCTTTTGGGCAGACAGTGAGTGAAATCTGCATAAAGAAGGGGGACATTAGACAGCATTAGTGTATGTTCAATTCTGCACCAACAAGATGAATGTGTTCTGTCAGTGAGTGTGTAGAGAAACTTAGTGAGTAGTTTGATAACTTATCTATACTTGTGCCATTACAGAAATCTGCTGTTTAAATATAACAAAATTAAGCAAATTATATTTTAAATATTACACGTGATCAAGAAATACCCTAGTAAATTTTAGGAAAAGGAAAATAAATTTTATATTAATTAAAACATATGTTTTCTAGGATACCGCTGGATAGCATCTAAATGTAACTTAAAACAGTACAGAAATATATTTTTTTCAATATCCCAGAATCATCTTCATTTGTTAAAATTAGGCAAGAACCATCCAACCATCTGCTTCCGCCTATCCGGGGGAAGAGACACCCAGGCTTCCTACTCCCCAGACACCTCCTCCAGCTCATCTGGGGGGATAGCGAGGCGTTCCCAGGCCAGCCAAGATACATAGTTCCCCCAGTGTGTCCTAGGTCTTCCCTGGGAACTCCTCCCGGTGGGACATGCCCGGAACTCGTCCAGGCGTCCAGGAGGCATCCACTTTAGCAGACTCCTTTCAATATTGAGGAGCAGCGGCTCTACACTGAGCTCCTCCTGTGTGGCTGAGCTCCTCACCCTATCTCTAAGGGAGCGCCCCACCACCCTACGGAGAAAACGCATTTCGACTGCCTGTATCCTGGGTCTTGTCCTTTCAGTCTTGACCCAAAGCTCATAGGTGATAATGTAGACTGACCGGTAAATCAAGAGCTTTGACTTGCAGCTCAGCTCCTTCTTCACCACAAATGACCGGTACATCAACCGCATTACTGCAGAAGCTGCACCGATCCGTCTGTCAATCTCCCACTCCCTTTCCGCACTCGGGAACAAGACTCCAACATACTTGAACTCCTCCACTTGAGGCAGGAGCTCTCCACCAACCTGAAGGGGACAAACCACTCTTTTCCGACTGAGAACCATGGTCTCAGACTTGGAGGTACTGATCCTCATCCGAGCACACTCGGCTGCAAACCGTCCCAGTGCACACTGAAGGTCCTGGCTTGATGGAGCCAACAGGACAACATCATCTGCAAAAAGCAAAGACGAGATCCTGTGGTCCCCAAACCAGACTCCCTCCGGCCCCTGGCTGCACCTAGAAATCCTGTCCATAAAGATAATGAACAGGACCGGAGACAAAGGGCAGCCCTGCCGGAGTCCAACATGCACTGGGAACAGGTCTGACTTACTGCAATGCCAAGCTCCTGCTCCGGCCATAGAGGGACCAGACAGCCCTTAGCAAAGGGCGCTGTTCCCTGAACACCTCCAACAGGGCGCCACAAGGGACACAGTCGAATGTCTTCTCCAGATCCACAAAGCACATGTGGACTGGTTGGGCAAACTGGAGAGGGTATTGAGCTGGTCCAGTGTTCCACGAACAGGACAAAAAACACATTGTTCCTCCTGAATCCGAGGCTATTGCCCGAATTCTCCTCTCCAGTACCCTTGTATAGACTTTCCCCGGGAGACTGAGGAGCGTGATCAAACTGTAGCTGGAATGCATCCTCAGGTTCCCTTTCTTACCAAAGCAAAAACTAAATATTTTTTCCCAAAAAACGATAGAAGACAATTGCAAGGTTCACAATATTCTCAATATTTTATGGAGATCATGGAGACAAATTTAAAATAATAATAAAATAGAGAATAAAGAAATAGAAGGAACAGACAGTTACTTAATAGAATGTATTTTTTTTCAACAGAGTGGAAAGACGTTTTTTCCACTCTTTTGTACATAGAGTGGATAATCTTGAGATAACATCCTACTTAGCCAGTACTTGCCAGCACCAGTCTATTTTTAAAGCAATCTGGGACATTTCCATTCTCAGAAATTGAAATACTGTACAAGTCCATCGCAAACTTCAACAGCATCAGGGGGACAAAATTTCAACCATTATTTATGTAAAACCTGTTGAGTTTCAAAGTAAAGTTTTACAAATGACAAGGTTTTCCAGGAGGTGTGGGAATCCTGCTGACAATAAACATTAATGCCTAGTGTGTTTGAGTAAATACCTGTTTTGTGTGGAGTGAAGACAGTTCAGTCTGCGTGTGCCTGTGGCTCCCAGTGACTGATCCCACACTGCTCTCAAACCTGACGGGACAAGGTTCTGACAGGTGAACCAGATCAATTCAATTCACATTATTAGAAGAAGTGCACAGTGGCAGCAACAAGGTTGTGACATCCTTGGGAAACTCCGGTCTTTCTATGAGGAGTCTGCATGTCCTCCCTGTGTTACCGTGGGTTTCCTCCCACCGTCCAAAGACATGCATGTGTATTGGCAACTTTTAGAATGGTTGTCTGTCAATGTCTGTCTCTAAGTGTCAGCCCTGCGACTAAGTGACCAGTGTCCAGAGTGTATGCTAGCTCTGCTCTAAATATGACTGAACATTTATTAGATATATTAAAAAATATAGTGTATACAAAGAGCCGAAAAGTATAGAACACTTGAGACCCTTTTCATGTTTGTGAACAATGTAGGTTTGTGCACATTTTGGTGAAGTCGACTGCAGTCCATTTTCAAATGGTAGCATTAGCCTTAGCCACCAAACATTGGAAATTGTGCATAAACCTGATAGTTTCGCAAAGGTCCCCAACAGAGACGTGTGTTCATTGTCAGAGCCTCAGAGAACGCGTCAGCATCTAGCTAGCTATTAGTGTTATATTATTAAAATTGATATTTCGATAAATATCGACACTGAAATATCTCAAACAATACGATACTCATTTCCCGAAGAATTGATACCAGCTGAGCTTTCACTTTCTCTCCTCTCCTTCTCTCTTGACACACACCACACGTGTTTTATTTTGCACATGACATTTGCACAATGTAATTTCCAGGTCATGCACGTATCTGTTGCACCTATTCAGAATAGAAGGATTCTTCACCATATTCATGACCCGTTTGGTGTAGAGTGGTTTGTACCTGGCAGGGGTCGCTCCAGTAGTCCCGCAGACCTCTGGTCCATGTGGCGACTGTACAGGCTGCATCTGGCAACAAGGCCCTGTTGGCTTCAGTGGCGGGAAGGATGAGACAACAGAACAACAGAAATAAACCGGTAAATGGAACTTAAAAAAACAATAACACTAGAAAAATGAACACAAATAAATATGAACTCAATGGGAGAAAAAAAACTAGAAATTGATGATATGACAAAATATATCACAATATTTTCTTTCCCCAATTCCCAAGTTACTCGTTATTATTCATTATCACAGAAGTAAAAATTTCCAAATGTTAAAATCATTGTACAAAACTGTTCAGTGTTTTTGTGTTTCTTTGAGATGAGGACGTATTCAAACAGACTCAAACTACCATAGCATTAGCAAAGGCTAGCACCCAGAAGCATGTTCTTTCTTTTTGGTTGGGTTTAACTTATTTTAACCAAGTAAAAATTTTGTTCTGAATTTTTAAGCATACATTATCAACTTTATTTGTTTCAATAAAATAACTGTTTATTTTATATGTTTAGTGTCTGTGAGCCAAATACAAAAGAGGATTAGGGCCACTGTTAAATTAAATAATAAATAAGAAAATTTAGGGTAGAGTTTTGAGATTAAAGTCAAATTTAAGTTAAAATTCTGACAATAAATTCAGTGAATAAGGGCCCTTCTATTTATTTTTTTACAAATCAGGGCTCCAGACTAACTTTTTTCATTACTTTCCCAATGCCATCCCGAAAGCCAGTTCCAACAGTCCCTAAATAAATATCAAATGTTCCCATATTCATTTAAAATATAGGCTAATGTTTGTCCATTTGTAAGTTTATAAAAAAAAAGAACATAAATAAAATCATTTTTTATTTGGTCTTAGTACTTGGTCTAAACTCCACTCCCAAACTACAGCAGCTTCAGAGGGTCAAACACAAATTTTAATTTTCCAAAAGGGAAGGCATTCAAAGTTGTGTTGTTTATCTAAAGTCAGTTGAATTTTAATCCAATACAGAAATGCTATTGTAAGTTTCATTTAATTTCATTGACTGTAAAACCATTTTATCCTGAGACCCTAACCCTCCATAGTTAAACGCTAACCAGTGTGTGACAGCTGGACAACAAATGTCAAACACCCATGCAGCGTTTAGTGTCAGACTTTAATGGCTTCTACAAAAGGCAGGCAGATAAGACAAAGTCATCATGTTCCTCATCACTGGGTAGATAACAACAGTTTTTTTTTTGTATTTGTTTTTTAAAGGCCTCTGGCAACAAGTCATTCTCTCCAAGTCAAACAATCACTCAGCTGACTACTCCTCTAGTGCGCATCACCAAAACAGGTTGTTTAACAAAACAAGACAGCCTGATTGCACTTTAGCACGGTCAGTGGAAGCCCAACTGGGATCTGTTAAGGGAACTAGTCATATTGTGATAACAGTGCAAAGAAACAATGTTGATTAATGAGTAAAATATAGATGGGATAGGTGGACCATAAATAAAAGGGAATGGGGGAAAGAAAGCGGAAGAGACAGTAAAATGTGAAGGTATGGTCTTTGTAGGCAATATATTAAACATTTTATGAAAAGAATTGATCATCATAGAGTTAAGCAGATCAAATCTAGCACTGTCTTTTTTCAGTGTGTATATCATATTATATAGTATATAGTAATTGAGATACAATTAATTTTCAACAGTAGAACGTTGTCATTGAACTATTTCATTTAATTTGTGGTCCAAAGAGGAGATTTCAATAAAGAAAGTAAAAAAACAAACAATTTTGTATAAATAAATGCTAGAAGTCAAATTGTTTTTGAAAGTTTTAGAGGCCTTTATGAAAATGTGTTTTTACTGGCTCCTGTATTGTCGGAAATAAGTCACCTAAGAATCTTGTAGACCCATTTTAACAAAATACTGGACCTTGCATTTAATTCTAGTGGAAGAAGAAAAAAAAAGGAAGGGAAGGGGTACTCATGTTTTCTGGTCGAAATTTTGAATACAAATATATAAAACATAAATATACTTGTCTTTATGAACTTATCATTTTTTTTTTGTCTAGTCGATTCTTTAGTTTTGTTAAAGTAAACGTTCAATTAAAATGCATACAAAATTCTCTTGACCTACCGCTAGAGATTAAAACTAAACACAAACTAAACCAGGACTAAATGAGATCTAAACCATGACCTTTGGAACTTGATAGCTGGTCATGGTTGATTTAAGGCTCTGACTTGGAGCTCTGTGAACTTGCACTGTTTGATCTGAACTTACGTTGTTTGACCCAGACATTTCAAAAATTTGACTATTTGTGGAAAGTTAATGTGAGGACCAAGAGCACTAGGCTTTTTCTGGGATGTATACACTTTAATGCAATAGGCCATTACTAATGGCTAAGTATACTGTTATTGCAAATTAAATCAGTCTGTTTCACTCGTAAAAACTGACAACCACTTGCAGGCCAAATCACCTTGGTGGGAAAATGCCCACTTTGAGCACCCCTGGTCTAGAGGCTGTTTATTCTGCCCATGTCAGTAGTATTCCTGATTCTGATTGGTTGTAATAATAATAATAATAATAATAATAATAATGGATCAAATTTATATTGCGCTTTCCTCCCAAGGGACTCAAAGCGCTTACAGGTCGTCCATTATTCATTCACTCCACAGTCACACACTGGTGGTGGTAAGCTACAACTGTAGCCACAGATGCTCAAGGGCAGACTGGCAGAGACGTGGCAGCCACACCTACGGCCTCTCCGACCATCACCACATACATTTACTAAACATTCTTTATGTCTGTCCAATCTTTAGATCTTCTAAAGGCCAAAATAGAGTGTGTCTATTCCAGATTACTGAGTTTTTTCTATGAATAAAATCACAACGTTAATAAGCACTCAGAGAAGACAAACTATAGTGTAGTTCATGTCAATAGCAGATCCTGTTGTACTTAAATTAAAGTCTGTCTATTTGATTTCTCAAACACAGGACCCAGACGACACTACACTGACTCTGTGTGAGTGATCTCTGGTCATGTCTCACCTGGTTCGTCTTGTTTTGCAGTGCTCCAGTAGAGGAGACTGGGGGCTGTGGTTGCCTCCGGCGGCTGAGGCCTGTCCGACCCGAGGAACCCTGCTGGGGGACGAGCAGGGGGACTGGGAGTACGGGGAGGATACCGACCGCTGGGGCGAGTGAGGAGGAGCAAACGGCCACGGGGGAACCCTCTGCTCCTGGCGCACCACTAAACACAAGATAAAGACATGATAGTTCATTTATTTGACTACGGTATATTCATTGAATTGACTATATGAGTCAAATCAGAGCACTTTCCAATCTACTTTCAAAGTATGTTTTCTGCATCTTGCAGCTGTGATCATTAAAAAAAACATTATATCAAAACAATAAGAAAATAAGGAATAACCAAAAATGGTTTAAACCTTTGTTCATACATTTCTTAAGTTTTTTTTATATAGACTCAAGGTTTAATAAAACAAAATAGGTACTTTATTTCTGCTTTTCTATTACAAACTCAGTCTTCTTATATAGGCCTTAATGTTGTTAAACTCTGCTTGACTTTAAACTTTAAGTAATTTTAAAAAGTAGTTGTTTTAGAGAAACATGCTCAGTATATTGGTGCATTCACACCAAACACGAATGAACATTGAAGCGTGAGTGATTTACATGTTAAGTTAATGCAAAGATGCAATGAGACATCTCACGCGTTGGAAGCAAGTCTTAACTTTGGAACTTTCGAGTATTTGTGCTGCGTTAACCAATCACAAATCACACACTGCTCTTTTAAGGTCTATCCATAGATTTTCAATTATGTTGAGGTCAGGAGATTGTGAAGACCATGGCAAAACCTTTAGTTTATGCCTCTTGATGTAATCCACTGTGGATTTTGAGGTGTGTTTAGGATCATTATCCATTTGTAGAAGCCATCCTCTCTTTAACTCCAGCTTTTTCACAGATGGCATCAAGTTAGCAACCAAAATTTGCTGAAATTTTATTGAATTCATTTTTCCTTCTACTCGTGAAATGTTCCCTGTGACACTGGCTGCAATACAACCCCAAAACATAATCGATCAACCCCCATGCTTAACAGTTGGACAGAGGTTATTTTCATTAAATTCTGTGCCCTTTCTTCTCCAAACATACCTTTGCTCATACCGGCCAAAAAGTTCTATTTTAACCTCATCGGTCCACAGAACTTGTTTCCAAAATGCATCAGGCTTGTTTATTTGTTAATTTGCAAACTTCAAACGCTGATTTTTGTGTTGAGGTTTTCTTCTGATGACTCTTTCCATGAAGTCCATATTCTGATGAGTCTTCCATGAAGTCCATATTTGTACAAGTATCTCTTTATAGTGGAATAGTGCACCACAACTCCAGTGTCTGCCAGATCTTTCTGGAGGGATCGTGCAGTCAAACGTGGGTTTTGACTTACTTTTCTCACAATCCTGCGAGCCGTTCTGTCTGATATTTTTCTTGGTCTTCCAGATCTTCCTTTAACTTCCACTGTTCCTGATGACTGCCATTTCTTTCATTCTGAACAGAGCATATTGGCATCTGAAAATGCTTTGCTATCTTTTTATAGCCTTCTCCTGCTTTGTGAGCGTCAACTATTTTCAGTTTCAGTTTTCTAGACAACTGCTTAGAACCCATGGTGCTGATTGTTGGGGCAAGGTCAGATGAGTCTGGGCATTTAAAACCTGGTCTATCCAGACGATGATTGAGAACAATCCATGACACTGTCAGGTCTTAGTTTGCCAAAGGGGGCAGTACAAGGTATTAACTCTGCAGGGTGCCCAAACGTTTGCAGACACCATTTTTTAGTTTTCTGTTATTTTGAAAGTGTAAATAATGGAAATAAAATCTAACTTTTGACTTATTATAAGGATGCCTAATCTGTCATTTGATGCCTTTTGGAGATTTTTCCATCTTTTCTTGGCATCTTTATGCACATTAATAAAAATGTTTACCAGGCAGGCGTGCCCAAACTTTTGATCCCCACTGTATATATATAAAAATTTGTGTCTGTTGTGAAGTAAATTTCATGCATGAATAAAGCGAGTAAACTCAAAATGTAGTGTCCAACTACCAAAAAGCACAATTTATTTGCGCAACTAGCGTTTGGTGTGAATGCCCCATTATACAGTATTAACCTTCTCTCTCCATTAGTGAATAAGGCTTGATGTCTCCGTCCGGCTTTTTTAGGGGAACCTTTCTCAGTTGAGCCGCTATAGGAAAGAGACAAATGTTAGAGACAATAGAAAAAAATATTTTTAACTACAATATTGATAGATTAATACTAAAGGGGACATCATAATAAGGTCACTTTAGTAGTTCCATTTTGTATATACACAGTGAGTAGCTATTCCTGCTCAGAATAACAGTCCGCATGCAGCCATGCACTTAAAGCACATACACATAAAGAGCAAAAAATTCTTAAAAGTAGATGTTTTTGTTGTGCTTTCCCAATATTTCCACATCATAGGAAACCTTATATCCCTATAATATTTACTATTCTGTTTTTTTTTATAAATATATATATAAAAGGTGCACTGTGTAAGTTATTGGAAGCATCTAGAGGAAACACTGCAAAGTGAAAATTCCACCCCCTTTATTCTACAGTTCTTCTGTAGCTACGGTAGCCCTGCTAGGACATACTTTTGCCCATGGACAAATGTCATGGAAATTCCTACTGGTTGTCTTAGTGCAGGTTTGTGCATTCAAAAAACTTATGAGAATGCAGCTCTGCACCAGCAGTGCTCAGTTTGTTCACTCTGGGCAGGTGTAGGAAAGTAATAGAACCTCTAATGGGTTCCACTTGGTTAATCTGTACACTACTATACTCTACACAATGCACCTTTAACACATTTTAATATTGTTCATAAACTAAATGGCAGCATGCAAATTTATAGCTAGATTTTTAGTTCTGTGTTTTTTCTGTTAACAAGACCGTAAAATGCTAAAGATTGTATTTAGGTTATTCAGTGTTTACAGTCATGCTTCTTTGTCGTAACGCATACCTATTGTATGTAAAGCAGTTGCACTGATTACCTGGTAATGGAAAGTGCAAGGTCTGTAGAATGTATCAGAAGTGTGAAAGCAATGTAGAGGAGTGTACAGGGACCACTAATCTTAACAAAAGTCTGATTGTGCTCTGTAATTGCACAAGGGTTAGACTGGCAGATATGTATAACTGTCACATAATAGCCATTCGTCCAGTTCTCTGTTGTGTGGATATTGTCATACTTCCAGCACAAAGGGGCACAGCTCTAGCTAAAGAAACACTGATGGGAAAGAAACTAAAACACGTTCAGGAAAGATGAGGAAAAAAACTGCGTAGATAAAAACATATGGAATCTAATATAGAATACTCAGGATACAGGATAATATAGGATATAGGAACAAAGAAAAAGGGGTGTGGTGCTGGGATGGATGAGAAAAGAAAAGAGCGTCCTTACAAAAATCCGTACATTCCCTGATCCGTCAGAGGAGCAGGGTGTGTGCCTGGTGAGAATGTGGTGACACACACAGATTTTGGGACTTAACTCAACTCAACTCAACTCAACTCAAAAAAAACAAAAAAAAAAAAAAACTTGTGAATAATTTTCCCTTTTTCATTACAAAATAAAAATGAATGTCCGAAGAGAACAGATTGTTGAGATGCCAAAAGCAATACTTAAAGTTTTGTCACGCATTTTTTTTTCTGTTATGTCCACTTATAATGTATTGCATCTATTGTAACTAAATTAATGTTTTAAAATTTTCAATTAGCTTAACGTTAAGTAAAGGAAATTTTTAATTGAATTGATTTTTCTTCCTAGAATTGATTTATTAAAATTCAATTCTGGTTTCTTTTTCTGCGAAATATGTCATTAATCTGGGAATTATAACCTTTTCCTCACAATTCTGTCTTCAATCTTAAACTTAAATGACTTTTTCGCACAATTCAAAAGTAAAATTCTTGAAATCTTAAAAAAAATAAAATATCTATTTAAATGTCTTATTAGTAACATGTTACCTGATCTGTTGAGAAAGAAACCTTCAAACACCACAAAGTTGTTAACCTGAATGGAATACAAAAGAGTCACTTTAGATGCAAGCTTTAACATCATGACACAGTTTTCATTTGTTTTTTTCTTGGCGTACATCTGATATGGCTGTGAAGTGCAGAATTTACAGAGGATTAACACATTTACAATGTATAAAACATATCTACATTTCCAAAAGTCTGAGTAAGATGTGGTGGACATAATACTATTCAACATCAAGCTGTGGATGAATACAAGTTATAAAGTAGACCTGGCGAATAATCTTAACTTATTTTTTTTTATAGGACAGCTACTGTAACAGAGATGATGATTACGCAATGTCATGTACAGTCTGATGTGTGAGGAAATTTTAGTTCTTTTCCTTACTTGACTTGAACCTACTTAGTAGAATTGATTATTACTTATCATTTTATTTCTGAGGATGAGTGGCAAGGAGCACATTGTTCGCTCTCGGTGTCACTTTCATCGTTTGGGATGATCCTTTAATAGGTCAGTTAGTTTTGTAAATTGTACATTTTTTGTAATAAAAAAATCTACAAATGTCTGGAATCTTGTAAATGTTTTTGAAATTGTACATTAGCCTTTTACTTATTTTTATAGTTTTGATAAACTGTACTTTTTTGATCACAAATACAGTTTCAGACATTGTGTGTTTATTTTCCTTCAAAAATGATCATAATTATTAACATGTAGCTTCATATGTGTCAAATTACAATCTGTTTAAACTGTAGGTTCATCTGTTGTAACTTGAAAACGAAATACCAATGTGACTCTACAGTAGCTTGTAGTGCAGGTTTGGGACGTATGAAAATAATAGGCCCCAATTCCCGCAAAGGTTATTCTTGCCACACACTGAATAAAATGAGCAGTGAGAAAGGAAATCTTTTGCCACTTCATGGAAAAAGAACTGCTTGCCCTATCTTAAACCACCTCCCTAAAACCAGATGAACCAGTTCCCACAGGACACCTTATCTAAGACAGACATGGGTTAGATGAGATGACATTTCTTTGTTTTGCATTGCCACTGATTACGTGCGTAGTTTGTTGTCACTGATTAATATTTAGGCTATGATTAATATTTATGCGTAGCCTAAACACACACACACACACACACACACACACACACACACACACACACACACACACACACACACACACACACACACACACACACACACACACACACACACACACACACACACACACACACACACACACACACACACACACACACACAGAGTAAGTAAAATAAATACTTTTGTAGCACGTGTAGATGCAGGTGAATAATAATAAACGTGTTGACTTGTATTCTCTTTTGTCTCTCAAGTCAAGCTTTATCTGATATAGAGCTCAAAAGGCACACTATACTTTTCTTAATAAACTATTTAATGCTTTGACTGTTTTACTTTCAGAAATACTTTAACCTATAGTAAATAAAAAAATGCATTTTTATTTTTCCATAGAAATGCAAGTTTGTTTTTTATAACTGCACATTGTTGGTGTACTTTACGGAAGTTTTATTGGTTAAAATATTTTAAAAAAAGACACCAATATGAAATGTTTAAAACAGTACATTTCTGAACTCCTATCTAATGAGTAAAGTAAAACGGCAAAATATTCTTTAAAAAGTAAATTTATAACAAATCAAAAATATCTAATTAATTTGCGGTTAATTGTGAGTTAACTGTGGGCAATTAATTGAAATTAAATATTTTAATCATCAGCCCTAGGAAAAATGCTTTGTCCCACACCAACCAACATAATATTAAAACCAGACATTGCTCTGTTTTCTCTCCTTTATTACCACAGAGCGCTCCGTTTGAAGAGCAACACTAAAACAAAACAAAAGTCCCTGCTGTGTCCAGCGGAGAACAAAGGGTTGTAGATAATAGTTTGATAGATAGAAGAAAGCATTGCAGCTTTCTTTGCTTTCCCCTCAGTGCAGTCTGAAAAATGGTGTTATTTCTGAACACCATGCACAGCCAGAACAAGGAAAGTGGTGGCCCATGGGCTACAGCCACATTTGGGTCCCCACAGACACAAACCAAATTAAATATAACATGTAGGCCACTGTTAAACTCATAAAGCAGGGCTTTTATAATACACCTGCTAATGGAATACTTGGTTAGACCTTGCATTTCAGGGACCTGTAATCACAATCAGTACAGTTGAAGTTAGGCCTAAAAATCCAACAAAGTTGACATGACTTGTTTTAGACCCAATATGAGTCCATTGGGCAAGTGCTTAAAAATCCAGTAAAACCTGGTTATAAAACAGTTTGTTCATTTTTTTCAAAAGTTTGACCCAAATATAGAAATTGCTGCTTTAATCCTACATCCCTATCTTTCTTATTAACTTTTTAATCATTGTTATGTTGTTTTTGTGTCCTTTTGATTATTCATAGCATAGTGTCATCACATAGTGTTTTCACAATTTTATACTCAACCCTTATTGATGTCTATAACCACATATTTTTTTAAATAAATGCCCATGAAAAAAAATGACCCAAATAAAATTACACTGTCTGGAAACCACAAACTGGATGCATTTTTATACAACACCTTTCATCAGAAGAGGATTAAATACTTGCAAGAGAAAATTAGCTTTTGTGAAGTTCAGCTAAATATGACATCTCTAAATATAGTGATTTAAACTGGAACAATCAGAGAGCCACATGAGGGAGAAGAGCGCCATCGTAAGATAAAAGCGCCTCATTCCCCCCCAAGGACAACCACACATACATATATGTAGAACAGAGTTGGAATAGTTTGTCTTGTCTGATGTGTCCCAGTGATGACCAGCCTGTACCTGAGGAATGCTTTGCGTGAGATGGTAGTGCTTGGCCAGGAAGGACAGAAATTTGGGCGAGGGCCTGTCGTACGCCATCAGCACCGGCTCCACGTTCTTGTGCTGTAGAAGATAAAGATAAGAAAACAACAAGGAAGACACACATTTGGGAAAATAACACTTTCTGGGACTCACTAAAGCTTTATTTTGATATTTACTGAAAAAAGTGATCAGAAGTACAAGAGTCCAGTTATTATTATATATATATTTTTTATTAAATTATTATTATTATAATTTTTTATGCATTTCTTATCCCTTCATTTACCTGGTGGGGAAATTCCTAGTCTGCAACCACACAAAGGGCACCCAGCATGTGTTTTTTTATGTTGTTACGCTTAGAAAGAAAGATAAAAGTGCTTTCCTCCAACAGTGCTCAGAGTTTGTCCTCTCTTGAACAGGAAGTAATGCTACTTCCACCAAGTTCTTTGGAGCTTTAAATGTGTTTTTTTTCCAAGTGAATTAATTAGTTTAATACAATTTATTTCAATGAAAGCACTTTACCAATAAATTAAAGCAATAATTTTACACAATGCAGCTTTAACTGAAAGTATTTCCGAAACCACTTCAGGTCCCTTCATAGTAAGCCTTCAAGCACTACATAGAGGACTTCATAGTGGACCCTATTAATAATAGGGTGTAATAATGGATTAATACATAAATAATAGTAGTGTAATGATACATCAAAATAAATCAATACCTATGCATGGCATGCTTTTATATAGCCCTTTTTGTACCCCTCTCAAGCAATATACATGATGCTTCCATTCACCCCATTTAACCTGGGACAGCCCAAGAGGGGGTCTGCCATACACACGGCACTCACACCACCACCAAACCCACCTCTACAGTAACAAACATTCATACACCAGAGCTGTGGGTGAAGTGTCCTGCTCAGGGAGAGCAGGAACTGAACTACCAACCTTCCAATTATACCACCTATATGTAATGATCAACTGTCTAATTCAGTTGATGCAAAACGTAAACACTGATTAAACATTGTATACATTTACTGCAACACACAAATGAGGGCTTTTATTTTGAAATGGGTGCAGTCTACTCCCCGGCAATCGTTGACTGTACAAAATGTAAACTAGCACTGAAGTTTCTTAGTTTTTATTTGAAGGGTTGCTATACTGAACAACCTGGACCATTACCTGCTCTCAAATTTTGTACAACAGAGAGCAGCCAGTGGACATCTGAGATCAGTGAGTTGCCGGATATTTTTCCATGTCTTAAGAGCTATATTCTACATCTCTACAAGCAAAAGTAGTGTAACAGTAGCAACTTGTTTCTCTAACCCATTTTATTTAAAACTAATCTTGTTCATCCTGTCGTATGTGCCAACTTGCAATGGATAATGGACTATTCTGGCCATCTAGTGACCACTAGGGATGCAATGATTAACTGGTCAGCCGGTTGAAAAAATTCACATACGCTATGTTTCGAGTCGGTTGAGATGTTAATTCAATCAACGATTTATGTTTTGAACACCAGGGGCCGCTCGGTTTACTGAAAAGTTGCTTTCAACAAGATGTTGAAAACAATTTCTAGCATGGCGACGACGAGTGTAGATGTTGATATTGAGAAAGTCTCATCTTCATTCAGAGGTGTGGCGGCATAAATTATAAATCTACTTTAGCAAAAGGTGTTCATTTGCTCACCGTCTGTGTCACTCCGCTGCTGCACAGACCGGTCCCGGGCCGGATCGGCTCCGTGCGGATGAGAAAGGACAAATAAAACATGTCTGTGTCTGAGGCTGAGCCCCGTCACCGGTGAAGAACAGAAAGAATGTGACCAGTAATGTGTTAGCAAAGAGGCTCAACTTTAAACAGAGGCTGTCGTCCCGAGTCTGAACCATCTCTGAGCCATAAGTTATTTTTAGTTCAGGTCTAAAGTTATTATGTTAATACACACTTATTTAGATTTTTAATAACTTTGTTAATATCTAGTTATTCAAAGTACCTAGCCTAAGAAGAAAATTCAATTGTATGTAAACGCATGTAGAATGGTATTTGATTTATATTTAAAAACTTACAAATGGACAAACATTAGCCTATATTTTAAATAAATATGGGAACATTAGACATTTACTTGGAACAGGCTTTCAGGACGGTACTGGGACTCTGATTTGTGAAATAATAAAAGGGCACTTATTCACTTCTAATTTGTCTCAACTCATTTCGTAAAAGAAAACTGGGACAAAATTAAATTGTTACATCCCTAGTGACCACTGCTGTTCACTTCTGTTCATATTGCATTGTGAAAAACGTGTGGCATTTGGACACATTGGGAAACAGTGATTTGTAATGACTTAAATCACTATTCCTCATTGGTGTGTCAAAACTGAAGTGGAATCTACATCTTGTAAAATAGATGTACAATCATTCAAAAAAAGTGTGTGATAGTTTAGTGAATTTTGGGGAAAAAGTATGTTTGTGTGAAGAGATCTTTGGTACAGGATTGTACAATCAAAACAAAATAGGGTCTACTCAGTCACAGCTGTATGCCTCCTAACTTTCATCCCAACATTTATCTTGGCAAGACAGTCAAGCCCACTGTCACTGTAATTACACTCTTATCGTAACAAACTCCACTCCAGGAAATTCACCCAGGAGGAATACTTTACCTGCAGCATAAAATCAAACAGCTCCAGCCCGTAGCCGTGTCGCTGCATGTTCTCCGCGATGTAGAAATCCAAGATGCACAGCGGCTCGGCCTCTACGTGCATGCCCTGCCGGTCCTGTGGAGAACACGCACCGTTATCAGCTAAAGGAAATGGAAACATTCACTGAAGTGAAGAGTATCACAGCAACAAGGGGGCAACTCACGAGCAGGAATAACTTCTTGTAGCCGACTTTGAGAAATCCCACAACAGCACCACGTCCCCTATGAGAAGAAGAAAGAGGAGCGATTGTTGAAGCAAGTTCAGTTATATGTCCCTTAGCAGTGTTTCCCAACCGGAGGTCCGCAGGCCCGTAAATGTCTGTGAGGATATTTCAGGGGATACGCAGAATTATTTGATAATTAATTACACTCCTGCCCATGCCGCGGGGTGCTTCTGTATCTGTCTCTGCACAAACACACTCTCACTGCGGTGCACAGTATCTAATTAACGGCTGTAACATAAAGTTATTTTATGTGTCCTTTTAAGATGTGTATTTCTTTAAAGTTTAATCTGTAATTACTACAGTATTACAAGAAGACCATTTGACTCTAGCTGCAATGAAACCGTTTTCTTTTTACTTTTTGTGTTGAATGGTTTTGAGATGCTTTTAATGACATGTTAGATTTTATTTGCAGTAATGTGTTATATAATTTTTAATTAAACAAATGTTGGATAGCAGTGACATTAAACATTTAAATAAATTGTAGATTTGTTTATGTTTCTGAAGGAATTGACAAGTAATAAAGTAATTCAACAATCAAAAAAACTATAAATAGTATAACTTGTTTTTATGTTATTGTTGTCATTAGTTCTTTCTGTCCAATAATTCCACTGAACAGCACTGGCCTGTGTCCTGTTAATAAAAAATAATCCTCCTGGTCAGTAGATTTAGTCAATAGCACAATAATAATTATTCTTCATGTCATTACAGTCTCATTGAATTTGATTGAAGGGGATTCAGAATTCACCTTTGATTTTTCAGTTTTATGGTAATCACTTATGTTACTAACATTTTTATTGTTAATAAATTTCATAGTATCCCAGCAGACATAATGGACCACATACACTAATCAAATGTCATACATCGACACATATTAGGTGGTACTCATGGTATGACAAAATAGCCCAGGTGGTCCACAAGACAAAAAAAGTTAGGAACCACTGCCTTAAAGCACCAAATTAAGAGACATATTACATAAAACTCTGGCTGTACAAAAAGTCTCACTCTAATCTAGATCAAGGCTTTACATGAAATTAACAACCAAAACAAGACATCATGGAAGAAAAGGCACTCTTTTAGAGGAAATGTTTTCCTGAACCATGGAAACAAAAAGCACACAGCAGCATAAAGGTTAGTGGGAAACACTGAAAACCTCATTAACATAACAGGGCTATTCACCTAATCAGCAACTGTTCTTTTCTGTTTTTTGCTTGGATTTACACAGTTTTTTCTGTTTTTTTTCCCAAAGTTCTACAATATCCAGTGTTCAAAAATAACATTGGGAGTATTTTTCCCCAAATACAAAGGAAGAAAAATCTTTCCCGCCATTGAAACATGCGCACTCGCCCCAATCTGACAACAAATCCACTGCGCAGGATTTCAATGAGATTATTTAGCAAACATAGCAGCAGCGGTGTAGTAGCTCTGGCTTAAAAAGTGTTTTCCGAATTAGCACTTTGCCTACCTCTCGGCGCCTGACTACATGTTCCTCCTTTGTTTTTTGTTCTTATTCACTAAGCCCAAAAAAGCCACCCAAGTTGGCAGTTGCTATCCAACTGACTTTGTATGATCCTACCTTTAATCATGAACTAGCTGCACTTATCGTTTGAAAGTTCTGAATGAATGAATAAATAATGGAAAAAAGGTTAGTCTATAATGTGAGATGAAAGACTACCATCTAGAAAAGATTTTTGTTTAGCTCTATTTGAAGGAGTTACTACAGATGAGAGATGAGTCAGACTCTCTGCTCTTTAAACAAACCTTGTATTAACCCAGATTTCCATTTGGGCCACATGAGGGGGGGCTGCTGTCAAGAACATTCAACACAAAGTCTCATATGTCCCGGCAGTACAGTACATGCACTGTGGCCGAGCTGTGAGTCAGCGCTGGCCAGATGAAGTGTGTGTGTGCGTGTGTGCGTGTGCGTGTGCGTGCGTGCGTGCGTGTGTGTGTGTGTAAAGACTTATACCCATTCCTCTCTTCATCCTTCATGAGGTAAAGCTGATGCTTCTGGGTTTGCAACTTGGAAGCACTTGTTATAGGCGCCGTCAGCTGCTGGGCCTGGTAAAAGATATACTCACACATTAATATTTCAGCATGTTATTATTAGAGCATTTAGATATGGCCTCAAATCAATATCAGAAGGATGTAGTATTAACATTTACTTGAATTAGAATGAAAGGTGCAGTGTGTAAAAGGTTGCAGTGTACAGTTTAAGCAAATGGAACACAATGGTCAGAGGTATGTTTTCAATATAACTATTTTATATAGCGTCTAGAGTCTTTTTAATAAATGTAAACATGAATGTATTGGTGCTTTAAGTTCAACACTAGATTACAGCCAATCAGCCGTCATCTCCTAAACAAGACGGTAAGCTTATCAATAAACAGCAGCCTCATCTTGAGCTGTGTTACTGCAGTCTCACTCCTCTGTCTCTGTTTCTATCCACAGTTCAAAGCTAACACAGCTGAGGTGAAGCAAAAGAAGATTGTAGCGTTTATTACAAATTCTACAAACTTATCTAGCCTTTTTATGGCAAACCACCACTAAAGATTGACTCAGTTGGCATCAAAATAAGGCATCTCCTCAAACTCATAACTCTCTGGCTGCAGTGTTCTGTCAGCATCAGAGTGAGCAGTAACTGACTGCACACTGAGCTATTCATGGATCAGGACTTTTGATGCCAATCACCCAAATCATTATCGGTCGACAATGGGGTAGATTTTATTATGTACCTTAATAAACTCACTATTTGTAAAACACAGAAGCATATTTTAAAAATGAATTATTAGGGGGTGGTAAAACAAAAAGGTGATATACTGACAATGTTTTCTTTTTTTTACTTAGGTTTTATCCAGCAAAAAACAACAAACAACTTGTGCCTTATTATGGCCACATCCCGTGATTGTAAAAGGGGCAATGGAAGTCAAAGGGAGCCCTAGGCGGGCTTGCTAACCCTAACCCTTATACCGTCAATGGCTACATCCAACTGTCCAACTGTCAATCCTCAACTTTACTTAACTTAAAATTAAGGAACAGATAACAGGCACAAACTGAGGTGCTACATAAACTAGAAAAGGAAATAGAATATAGACGCAGCCCCGTTTGGTCTCAGTGGTCGAAAAAAAAACAGACTTCACCCTTTATTTGGAATTATGGAAGTCTGGATATTGAGATCCTATCGTCACATAAAGTGTTGCAGAATAATGAAATTTGGCAGGAAGAATCTTGACATGATGGGTAACATAACATAATAACATCATTGGGCTTGGTGGAGTTCTGTTTTCCAATATTAAACAAAATATTTGCAAAACCACAAAAAATGATACGCTGACAGATTCTCTTTACAAATCCTCATATTCTGCCACTGTGGGGAGCAGTGGTAGACAGCTGTCCTTTAACCAGAAAGTTGGCGGTTCAATTTTCACTCTACCCACAGTTCATACTGTCGTTGTGTCCTTAGGAAAGACACTTAATCCACCTTGCCTCCAGTCGTGTTCCATCTGTAACACTGGTGGGTGAATGAGCGCTAATGAAAAGCACTTTAAGGTGCCTACTATGTGGAAAAGAGCAATTTAAAGTCAATGCCAAGGCCATTACAATACTGCCTTAATTGTAAATAGAAAATTGCCCTAATTTGTCAGCTTTAGTTTAAGCCCAAGATAAAGTCTTATACACATGGTCTGCTCTGGGGAGATTGTTGGTGGTGACTTACAATCACTAACAGAACTATAGGTGTTAGTTTGGAGACTCTATTTGAAGCAGTGGAGCGAACAAACACACAACAGGACGACCGCTATACTCTACAACATGGACCATCCCCTGCATTGGGCTTTTGAACAACAGAGAGCAGCCAGTGGACATCTGAGATCAGTGAGCTGCAGGACAGAACACAAGAACTCCTTCCAGTCTTTGGAAGATGAAGTCAAAATTATACATTTCCTAACAGCTGAATTAATAAAGTTATTAATAAAGTTAAAATGAATTAAAATATTGTTCGTTTCACCCTTCAAAACATTTGAAATTGTTATCATGGGCAAAGTGGTGTTGAGTAGTAGTTGACTGACTTTTGACAAATTGTCCAGGCCTAGTGGAAAACCAAGTTTGACTTTTAACAGTATTCATGTGTAATTGTAATAGTATGTGTATGCAGTAGTGTAACTCCAATCACAATTAAGACTAGCCACTTGCCTGTAAGATTTTCTGTGTGCCACTTAAAGCTAAAATGCAAAGACTATGTGCACCCTCTTGTGGTATAACTGTTAATACATCGTCCTAGCATATATATATAGCACAAATTACACATTAGAAGTTGGTGAGGTTTTACCAGATATTGTTTGAGCATGACCATGCAGCACTGAAGTCACTAAAGCTGTTAATGCTTATGTATAAAGATAAACTCCATTTTGTTGGATACAAGTAAATTTTTTGGAAAATGCAATTTTAGTTTATTTTTTTGAGTGAATGTATTTATATGAGTTTAAGATTTCTTTCTTCTGACTTACAGTAACTACCAGTTTGATAGTTGTATTATGCTAACATCATAAAATATTTTGTTCCAAAATATCTTAAAATGCACTTTAATATTTAGTCAACAGAATACGTTTTTGGCATTTTTTATTTTGGACCTCGCAATTTCTTGAGCAAAAATGTATTATAAACCATACAGAGGAATTAGCCTGGTTCTACCAGACTCTCGTACATTTCATTTGTACAGAGAGTCTGGCCTCGCTCCATTGACAAGCGTTTACTTCCTTGTATGCGGGAACTCTGTTGAAGTTTAAAACTATTGGATCTGCCCAGAGTCACTCAGGATCTGCCATAGCCAATCGCTAACGCGGTGGTCGTGGACGTATGTCATGCGCCGAAACCGACTGGCAACAACAAGTCACTCCCTCTGTTCGCTGATTGGTCCTACAAAAAATTGATTTCTGGAAACCTAAGAATATACAGCGATCCCAGACTAAGTACTAAAGCGAAATGAAATTGAGCGGAAGTACGTAGGAGGGCGGAGCCAGGCTACAGAGGAATAGCATTGGTGACAAAAAGCTGAGTCACATTTTTTCTCCATTTCTAAAGCTGAATGTTTAAAGTTCAGAGTTGGTGCAAAAATAAAAAAAAAACTATAGTAGGGTTGCACAGTATCAGAAAAAAATGCAAATGGAATGTATTCTTTCTAACTGCAATAACACTGTACAATCATTCAGACTATGGAAGAGTAAGTCTGAATCAAGGCATTTTCTTTGTTAATTTAAACTAAGACCTAACAGAGAGAGAAGTACTGAACAAAAATGTACAATGGCAAAAAAAAATGTCATGGTTTTCTGAATAAATATGTTTTAAAATATAATCTGGTCTGAAGTAAAGATTATTGACAGAACAGAATGTGTCTAAAAATAATGAAACAAAAAAAAAATTCTGATCTTTCCTCTTTTTATTAAAAACAACCAAAAAACCTCATAGTGCTTGTGGAAAAAGTATGCAAGTTGATGACCTCAAAAAATTCAGGTTTTAGCACACCTGGAGACTCAGTAGAATAATATAGTGTGGAGGTGTGGACTAAAGTTACTTTGAGTGATTTAAAAACCCCTTAAACTATTGGAGTTTGCTTTGCACAAGAAGAACATGCTTATGTGAGCCATGCCTCGCCAAAAAGAGCTTTCAGAGGAGCTACAATCAAGAATTGTTGCTTTACATAAAGCTGGAAAGGGTTACAAAAGGTATTTCAAAGACTTCATCAGAGCTTCACTAGTCTACAATCTACAAATAGAGACGCTTTGGGACTGTTCTACTCTACCAAGAAGTGGCGCCCAGTCAAAATGACACCAAGAGCACAAAATAAAGACTGATCAATGAGGTAAAGAAACAACCCCGAATGACAGCCAAAGATTTGAAGGCATCATTAGAACTTGCTAACATCTCAACTATATATAAAGTCTTGTGGAGGAAACATCATGATTTGGGCCTGCTTTCCTGCATCAGGGCCTGGCCAGCTTCAATTATTGAGGGGAAGGTGAATTCCAAAGTATATCAGACAATTCTTCAGGATAATGTGAGTCTGTACGTCAGCTGAAACTGTGTAGAAGGTTGGAGATGCAACAGGACAACAACCTAAAACATCGGAGCAAATACACAACAGAATGAAATGAATGAATGAATGAAAAACATAATCCACCTTTTGGAGTGGCCAAGTCAGAGCCCAGACCTCAACCCAATAGAGATGCTATGGATTGACTTGAAGAGGGTAAAAAGAATATGACAGAGCTAAAGCCATTCTGCAGAAAGAATGGGCTTCCTCAACAATGTACAGGTCTGATCCACAGCTACAGGAAGCACCTGGTTGAGGTTTTTGCTGCTAAGGGGAGGGTCAACCAGTTATTAATTCCTTTGAGCATGTGTGGGATGCTCTGGATCATCGTATTCAAAAGCATTTTGCGACGAAGGCTACAGGAAATAGCCAAAACTAGTCAAGCAGGTAAGCAAACTTGTGTCTGTCTGTTAAAAAGAAAAGCATTCTTAATAGCATGTTCCAGTTCCTGCCAATATCCCAATAAGGTTTTTGGCACAGCCATTGGAGAGGAGTGGACCAACGTACCACAGGCTACAAACAACAACCTGACCAACTCTATGCAAAGATATGTTGCACTGCGTGAGGCTAATGGTGGGCACACCAGATACTGGCCCCTTACAATAGTTTTATTGGTGTCATGTTCTGTAGTTAATAAATAAACATATATAGATGTATAGATTTACTTCCACTGGTCAGCCTGATGCCACTCACGTGATTCAAATCTTGTGCTGCCCAATCAATCTATCCATTGAGTGAAATCCTCCACCACTCTAGGGCATTTGTGTCACTCAAATGCCCTAAACCTTAAAGTGGACCTCTTTACTCATCACTAGCCATTAAACCCCACATCAGTCAGTTCAGCGCACAAACCCGCATATAACCCTGCTAACTGACAAACCAAAAAACAGACGAGAATTATTACTGTGCATTTCCAGACTATTGCAGTCATATAATGAGATAAAGATGCAGAAGAAGAGATCTTGGGCGATATATAATCCAATTTGGCAATCCAAAGACTAACAACAGCACATCTTAGCGAGGCTCACCTTTGCAGAGGCTCTGCCGAGTTCATCCAGAATTGTGGCTGTGTATTCTTGGAGATCTGGCCTATGAACAGAGTACATTAAGTTACAACTTTAGAATTGAGTTTTACAGTCAATTACATGCAGATGGTCCCAGGGTGTATCTTAAATCTGACTGTAGCCAAGTGTTTACTGGACAGAGTATTTTCACCAGTTCTATATTACTTCACTTTACTAACATACTATATCTTTTTCCTACAAGCCAAATATTACAACAACCTCACTTGCGCCCCTCCAATGCCTGCTAGAAATATTGGCACAGTAGATACCACAAATTAACCCTAGTACTTTTGACTTTTTCTGCAGTAAATCAACACTCTAGCTAGCTAGCTAAATTAAATTAATATAAAAATAAAGCTTATATCATACCTTCCAGATGATTTACGATCTGTAATAAGAGTGTGGTCCAAAATGGAGACCCTCTCAGGGAACAACTGGTTAATGTTAAATGGGAACTCCATAATATATTTTAGCAAAAAGAGCTAAGAAGCTATAATAATTACTAGAAAATCAAAGCCAATCCCTGCTAGCTAACAGGCGCTAACTAGTTAGCTTCTAATGGGTTTTCTAACCCAACATACGTTAGCACGTTTGCAACTGGCAGCTTGAATGAAATTACGCTAAAACATTGCACTGATAAGCTTCAACTAAATGATTATTTTTTGTGCGCTGAATGAACAAGCACCTGTTATTTACATGGTCACTGCAGTTCCATTGTGTCTATGTGGATGAGAGCAACGCCCATTACCCGGCAACACCAACCGTAATGGATGGCGTAGTCAAGCCCAGCATTGTTTAAAAGGCGTTTTAAGAGATCCCTACTCATGAATTTAGTAAAGATTCATTGTTTTTCACTACTCGTATTTAAAGTAGTATGTTTGTTTGCACCGAGTTAGTTTAAATCAAACAAGAACATACGTTTGCCATTTGTTTGAGTTTTTTTTTTTTTTTTTTTTTTGAGAATTACGGTAAAGCTACTACGAGAAGTTGTATGATTTACGTTTCTAGGGAAGCTCTCAACAAATAAAGGTATTTTATTAACACTATGGGCCAGGACTGAACAAACCCTGGGACAAAAAATCAGCCCTGGCATTTTGGACCAGGCAGACCCACACGTACAAATACCGCCCACTTCTGCTCACTCTTATTTCATAAAAACTGTATAATCCACATTGATGAATCATAAAGCTGTGACATTCATCTTGTGTGTAAGTGTGTGTGTGTGTATTTAATCATACCTTATTAAATAAACTTGGAACCCACTTAATGAACTTAAACATACACTTACTAGAAGAATGAATAATGTCACATAGGTTATCCTGTCACAGAAGAGAAAAGAGGTTCAGACTTGACATTTCAAGATCTATCTTACCACATGGAGGGTGATAAGTTCTACTGGACTGGTGTAACTTCCTGCTCTATTCAACACAATCATCAAGATCCTCTTTTACGGAGATATCATATTTTCCTAATAAAAGGTTGAGTTCCAAAATGTTTCAATGGTCTATGGCATTGTCATCAAGTGTATATGCTGCCTCATTCTCCATATGCCTATAGCTCAGCCCCCTCTTCCCAAGCACTTTCACCACATCCACAACATGCTCAAATAGCTGACATCTTTTTCTTTATTGTTCCCTATGAGCAGACATTTGACTACCAGCAAAAAATGCTTATTATATATGCTTTGGAGCATTTAAGGAAAAAAGAGCTTCGGCACAAGTTTGTTGGCCAATGCCCTTTTCATGATCCTCTCTGCCCCTGTGCACATGTCTCCAATCCAATGTTTCAGTCAGTCAGTAAAGTATGGTATCAGTTTTCTTCCCAAATGCCATACACATAAAACAAAACAATGCCTGAAGTCTCTCACAATATGTGAGCCACTTCTGGCTGGTTCCATCTTGTAACTTGTAAATACCTTCTGCACAACTGGATTTTTGGCATTCTGTTGTGGAACTTTCTAAAAAAAAAGGATTAGGACGGAAAAAGTCATTTATGCCCTCCTGCTCCTTGTTCTCTCACTTGCTACACTTTGCTCCCTTCTGTTAAAACCTTCCTCTCTGATATTGTCACTGAGGATGCTACCTCAAACTGGCTCAAAAAGCATGACGACAGAGTTCTTGTTAACAATATGCAATCAGGTCAAGTATTATTAAAGTCTGATTAAGAGACACACAAAGTTGCAAAGTTGTATATTTCTATACATAGTCCATAAACATCTACAAAAAAGCTGACTCACAAACACATTTTAGGTCATATAAATACAGCCACAGGTGCCGCTGAAGGCCAAGCAGTTGCTGCAGAAAACATATCTGTGATGTTGATACATTTAACAATGTCTGCAAAAAGGCCGTTTATTTTTTTTGTTGCACAATTTCTCCTCGCCTCCCTTGAGTGTCATGATATCTTTTTTTTTTATTTTTTATGACAACGCCATTATCAACGACATTGTTATTGGCAAGTGTTAAGTGTTATTGACTGGTCGTCAGACGAAAATAATATGAGGTGTGTTGGCCCACCAGGAAAATGATGGTCAGTCCGCACCTGCTGGGAGCTCTACTACTTTCACTGTGCTCTATTATTATAATTCTTATAAATTAATCATTAAATTCAACCTAAAACTAAAAGCACATTTTGTGTAATTTTATATTGACCCTACAGCCCGCATAATACATACATTATTTTGCGTGCCAAGGATCTAGAATAGACCAAAGTAGCCTACACAAAAGGCTGTTGGCTGTTAGCTTTTGTTCCAATGTGCCACTCAGAAATATGCACTGATAAAGAAAACATCAATTCATTAATTTCCTAAACTCTCATTCTTAGGGATTAAGTAGACTAGCTACAATACAAAATCTGTCCCGCTCTGTGCAATGTGTGACTAAACCAAGAAACCCAGAAGACCTATTTCTACATTATCTAGCACACTGAATTAACCCTAAAATAAAAGTCAATTAAAATGAAAAACATTAAGTAATTATTTGTGAGTTGGATTTGCCAACATAATGAAGCACTCTATGATCTTTCTTTTATCCTTAGGTTGTCGTTTTCATAGAACTAGTAGCCTAAAGGAAAAACCAACAGGCCTATTGTGGACTGTACATGGGTCTGTTGCCACTTTCAACACAGGGTGGTGCTGTTTTCCAAGACTACAAACATCTAGACCTCTCCGCACAGTGGTTGGCCTACTAATTATGTTCATAAAAACATTTTTCAGTATAGAAAATATTAAAGAACTTGATACTTTATAAACAGCATTTTTATAACGAATAGATTGGCTTTGATGTTGTGTTAATATTTAGAGTGTCATGATACTTTACATGCATGTTCAGGAACACACACTGAAAGACAAAATGAAGATGTGGACTTCAATATATGTTTAAAATATAATAATATACTGTATATAAATAACACAATTTAAGATGATGTAAACTTTCATCTTTTCTGATGGTTCCTAAAAATAGGCTGATGGTGTGTTTACACAATAAAACTTCCACTTTTAGTAAAGTCTTTTAGTATTGTATTGTCATGAGATAACAAAAACTTCCATAAAATGTGACATAAGTGTGACAAAATCTGACATCTTCAGTTGGAACTATTGGAAAACTCTTCATTCTTCCTCTTTTTATTATTCTTCTTTGCGTTATTACACTTTATAGCCTACACATACAGCGACGGCTGGTATCAGTGGGCTTGGTGAGCTGATATATGTTGAATGGCAACTCTAAAGTATCCCTAGTGAATGAATGTGTGAGTGAACTGTTGTCTGTCTGTATCTGTCTCCAAGTGGCCATTGTCCAGGGTGTACCCCGCCTCAGGCCCAAAGCTGCTGGGATAGGCTCCAGTCACCCGCGACCCCTAATGGGACAAAGCGGTAGAAAATGAATGAAAGAATGACTGAATGAAAGAACCAAATAATTGATTATAGGGACCAGTTACACCAACCTGTTTTTTGATGTTGATGGGAAAAACCCAAGATCCCGGCAGAAACCTATCTAACAATATATTTAAATAAGATACATTTGTAGATAAATTAAAGTTATATTTTTCATAATGATGCCAAATAGGCCGACCACTTTTCATTAAAGCCTTTTGCATCAGTTTTGTTTTTTTTTCCTGGGCATTTTTACACATATCTATCTATCTATCTATCTATCTATCTATCTATCTATCTATCTATCTATCTATCTATCTATCTATCTATCTATCTATCTATCTATCTATCTATCTATCTATCTATCTATCTATCTATCTATCTATCTATCTATCTATCTATCTATCTATCTATCTATCTATCTATCTATCTATACAATATGTGACACATCTCACATCTAGGTCATACGTCTGTGTTTTTTGTGTTCCACCTCAGTGTGGTTTCAGAAGGCTTTTTGTGATGCATCAGCAGGAACAAACACGACTTATGTGCGACAGCTTAGTGGTGCAGCCGACAGAAAAACCACCGCAGTTTCACACCAAGTTTCTCTTCACCTGGTTTCCTTCCGCCTCCTCTGAGCTGACTCCCCTGAGCTGACTCCTCTGAGCTGACTCCCCTGAGCTGACTCCCCTGAGCTGACTCCTCTGAGCTGACTCCTCTGAGCTGACTCTCCTGAGCTGACTCCCCTGAGCTGACTCCTCTGAGCTGACTCTCCTGAGCTGACTCCTCTGAGCTGACTCCTCTGAGCTGACTCTCCTGAGCTGACTCCTCTGAGCTGACTCCTCTGAGCTGACTCCTCTGAGCTGACTCTCCTGAGCTGACTCCTCTGAGCTGACTCCTCTGAGCTGACTCCTCTGAGCTGACTCCCCTGAGCTGACTCTCCTGAGCTGACTCCTCTGAGCTGACTCCTCTGAGCTGACTCTCCTGAGCTGACTCCCCTGAGCTGACTCCTCTGAGCTGACTCCCCTGAGCTGACTCCTCTGCCTGAGCTGACTCCTCTGAGCTGACTCCCCTGAGCTGACTCCTCTGAGCTGACTCCCCTGAGCTGACTCCCCTGAGCTGACTCCCCTGAGCTGACTCTCCTGAGCTGACTCCTCTGAGCTGACTCCTCTGAGCTGACTCTCCTGAGCTGACTCCCCTGAGCTGACTCCTCTGAGCTGACTCCCCTGAGCTGACTCCTCTGAGCTGACTCCTCTGAGCTGACTCCTCTGAGCTGACTCCTCTGAGCTGACTCTCCTGAGCTGACTCTCCTGAGCTGACTCCTCTGAGCTGACTCCTCTGAGCTGACTCCTCTGAGCTGACTCCCCTGAGCTGACTCCTCTGAGCTGACTCCTCTGAGCTGACTCTCCTGAGCTGACTCTCCTGAGCTGACTCCTCTGAGCTGACTCCTCTGAGCTGACTCCTCTGAGCTGACTCCCCTGAGCTGACTCCTCTGAGCTGGCTCCTCTGAGCTGACTCCTCTGAGCTGACTCCTCTGAGCTGACTCCTCTGAGCTGACTCCCCTGAGCTGACTCCTCTGAGCTGACTCCCCTGAGCTGACTCCTCTGAGCTGACTCCTCTGAGCTGACTCCTCTGAGCTGACTCCTCTGAGCTGACTCTCCTGAGCTGACTCCTCTGAGCTGACTCCTCTGAGCTGACTCTTCTGAGCTGACTCCTCTGAGCTGACTCCTCTGAGCTGACTCTCCTGAGCTGACTCCTCTGAGCTGACTCCTCTGAGCTGACTCTCCTGAGCTGACTCCTCTGAGCTGACTCCCCTGAGCTGACTCCTCTGAGCTGACTCCCCTGAGCTGACTCCTCTGAGCTGACTCTCCTGAGCTGACTCTTCTGAGCTGACTCCCCTGAGCTGACTCCTCTGAGCTGACTCTCCTGAGCTGACTCCTCTGAGCTGACTCCCCTGAGCTGACTCTCCTGAGCTGACTCTCCTGAGCTGACTCTCCTGAGCTGACTCTCCTGAGCTGACTCTCCTGAGCTGACTCCTCTGAGCGTACACAGGCCTCACCCTGACAGGTATTACTCTGTGCTGCTGTTACACTAAACTCATCATTCACACTCTTGCATAACTCTGGTGTTTTTTCTTTGTTCAAACAATGCATTTAGCTCAGACTGATGTGGCAACAACTCCTTCGTGACTCATCTGCCATCCTCGGGAACAATATAGTAATGCATTGCCTCATTTGAGATGGTCACAGTTTCACTTATTTTACCTAAAGGTTTAGAGGTTAAAATGTGTGTATAAGCACATCACACTTTTTACATTTGTCCTCTTTTAAAGCCCCCAAATGCATAGAGAAATATCAAATGTTGAAAGTGAGACATTTTAAAATGTCATGCTGGATATTAGCTCATTTTGGATTTTATGAGGGCTACACGTTCCAAAAAAGTTGGGACAGGTAGAAATAAGAGGTAAAATGTAGAAAAAGTAAATGTACATATAAAGAGGACCAATGTGCAACGTATTAGGTCAAATGGCAACTTGCTCTGAGCCTCTCAGAATGACAGTGTCTCTCAGAAGTCAAGATGGTCATTACCCCAATGCTGCGGCAAAAAATAGTGGAGCAATATCAGAAAGATGTTTTTCAGATAAAAATTACACCGAGTTTGAAGTTATCATCATCTACAGTGCATTATATCATCCAAAGATTCAGAGAATCTGGAACAATCTCTGTGCGTAAGGGTCAAGACCGGAAAACCAGACTGGATGCACATGATCTTCGGGGCCCTTAGACGGCACTGCATTTTTTGGGTGTCAAATACCTTTTACTCCAATGAAAATATACTATCATCTACATATCTTCCATTGACAAAACTAGCACACAGAGCTCATATTGTGTGAGAGCAGTAAAGGGGTCTGTTGTATGTCTTACTCATGACCTATCTCTTCCCTGTACTTATTTTAAAATCACCATTGTCACTTATGTTTGAATTATAATAAGCTTAAGCTAGTTTTATAACCAGCATGGATAAAAGAGCTTTCACACTGAAGGGTTTTGTTTGTAGAGAGGGACTGTTCGGGGTTTTTCCCTGGTTGTCTCTTTTCATACAGAAACCCTACCTACATAGTACCTTTTCATGTGGTTTCAGTCGTTCTAAATGTTGCTCCGTTGTGAAGTGAAATCAAAGCTTGATAATAACTCTTATGACCACAGACGGAAGAATGCTGGATTCATTGACCAATAAAATGTACATTGCATCATTGAAACTGTGTTTGTGGAATCAGAAGTGATTATTATAATTTGAAGCCACAAGCATGCTTCAGGTTGCACAATTACACAATTCTGAAAAGATTGGGACAAATAAAAACAGAATACAGTTTTTTTTACAGGAGCATTTCTTAGATAAAAAGTGCAATTCTCAATACTGCTTGTACAAATTTCAAATCATCTAGTCACTTGTGCACATCATTAAAACAATTTCTTATTACTTTGGACAAATTGTAATTGCTTTTGTACAAATTTCAATTGATAATGTACAAGTGTTTTTTTTCCACATTTTCAATTGCTCATGTCATGTTGATCAAAACATAGTAAATGGTTCTGTTGAATAGTCTTAACCCTCAAAATATCTAGGCATTAGTTCCTTGCATAAGCCATTACATGCAAAATTGTTGAACTATTTGTCATAAACTGTCGAGCATAGTTTTACATATTTCTATTAGACCTTTTGTACAAAAACGCAAACTGATGAATCGTGCAGGTGAAATTGACCCTCACTCAAGGAACCAACAATCAACCAGTTGTCTAAATCGCTCAAAGGTGCATCTCATGAACAATCAATTAGGAAGCATACTATAGACAGACCACAACACACAGTTGCAATTTTCCAATAATGGGTGGACCAGGAAATGAACAGGGTCAAAGGCCAAGAGGAGGAAGAAGAGGAGCAAAGATGCATGGTGGAAGGCAAAACAGAGGAAGAGGAAGAAGAGGACATAGACACATATCTGATGACATAAGGGCCACTATTGTAGACCGTATTTTTGATCATGGCCGTTCTTTGGCTGAGACAGGTCAAAGGGTGCAGCCGAGTATTGGGAGATCAACCGTGTCCTTCAAACTTTTCAAAGAGAGAACAGGTATGTCTTTAATGTACAGTGCACGGTTACTGTATATAAGCAGTATATGTTCCTATAATGCTTCATATTACATTAGTCCACTTGTATTTCACAGCATACAGAAATATAATCTACAAGGATACATACTGAACCTTACATGCACCCACCTGTATGTTTTACAGTAAAATGTGTGTTTGCATAATGTTTGTCTTTATGAAAGTGTACGATGCATCACTGCATTTCTCCCCACATAGGACTGCAAGATTACCTCAAACCGGTGGCAGAGGACGCCTTTTTACACCTTAACAGGAGGAGGCTATTTGTACCATGGTCCGAGCAAACAATGCTATGAGACTCGGGGAAATACAAAGGAGCATTATAGAAGACAACGATGCCTTTGAAAACATCCATACGGTTAGCATCTCAACCATCGACAGGGTGCTGCATGTAACCCAGATGAGTAACAGCTGTACCATTCCAAAGGAATGAGGACAGAGTTAAGGAACTACGATACCAGTATGTACAGGTAAAACATATGTCTATGTAGCTACTTTACAGCAACATTTTATTGTGATACATAGTACAGTGAGCATAAACAGCACACATGTCCATTGCTGTGGAAGGAACATGCAATATGTACATTTTATGTCACTCTTCCTTAAAAAAACAAATTAAACTGTGTGTTCTGGGATATAGCGTTTAATGGAGTTTGAATCAAGTGAACATTCTCACATTTTTGTATACATGGATGAGGCTGGCTTCAAACTGACCAAATGCAGAAGGATTGTCATCAGTCACAGAAATAGTGTGGATTTGCCAGGCCAAAGGGGAGGAAATATCACCATGTGTGCTGCTATTTCGGAGGATGGCATACAAACCCATATCCCCCTTATAGGGCCATACAACACCCAGCATCTACTTAACATTTTAGAGACTCTACAGGGCTCTCATCCCTGATAATTAGAGGGGTCTGTTTAGAAAGTATTTGCCAAAGTATGTGGTCATCTGTGATAATGTGAGTTTCCATCGATCAAACATTACAAGGCAATGGTTTGTGACCCACACGAGGATGCTCATAGAATTCCTCCCACCTTATTCACCATTCCTTAACACAATTGAGCATTGAGGTGGAAGGTGTACAATCGTCAGCCACACACACAGATGACCCTGCTGGTTGCAGTGGATGCAGCATGTGAGGACATTACAGTAGACACCTGCAGAGGATGGTTAAGGCATTCCAAAAGATTATTTCCATGTTGCATTGGAAGGGAAAATATCCGGTGCAATGTAGATAAGAATATGTGGGCCGAAATACAGGAACGTCTAGATGTGTAGAGACAGCACTAGTATAATGCTGCGGGCAAAGTTGTGCCTTAGGGGTGTTTCCTGTGTTTCTTTATAATTTAGTTTTAATTTAATTTTACTTTGTGACCCATGTCTTTATCTTACTGTAAAATATTTTGTTGTTTTCTTTCATAAAGTAGCACTAGTAAAAGCTGTGAAAATAAATAACCCAAATACAGTAATATGTAAATGGTACTGTTGAAACTGATATATGCCATAGAAGTGCAGCCCTGTGCAGTTTAAATACAGTAACTGTCATCCAAACTGTAGCCTAAGTTTACATCTGGTAATACTGTCAAAGTACACAGTTACATTGACAACATGCCTAAACAGTTTGACGAGCTTGTTCGTGAACAATGACCTAATGACTTATCATTCTGATGGCACTGACATGACCGTTGGCATGAATAATTACTTTTGAGAGATGTACTAAGGATTTTTTGTGACTGACTGGCTTCAGAAACATACCTATTGTATATTGCCGTTTGTACAAATTGTTCTAAGGCATGCACTTATTATTTTGCACATGTTAGGGATGATGTGAAAAATCGTATTATGATTTGCAAATACAATTATATATGTATATATATATATATATATATATATATATACATATATATATATATATTCACAATAGAACATAAACAGCATATCAGTTGTTTTACCATTTCATGAAAAATAATAGCCGAAGAAATTGCTAAAAGAGCATTTTGAATCTAATTAAGACTGGCAGGGATTCAATAATTAAAAATAATGGGTTTATAAATGTGGAACAATTTTTTAAAAATGTTTCTTAATGTAAAATTTCAAATACTTGGATAATCCAACCAGTTAGTGAACATAAAATGTCTCTGTGACAAGAAACAAGGTGAAAGGCCAGTATTGGAGGCTCTTGATTAGTGCTCCAGGAAATACTAATAATACATGGTGCTTTGAATTTAAAAGGCTCTGTGTCATGTCTGAACTGCGACCAGCACTGGAGCAGATTTGTGTTTATTTATTTAATTAGATTCACATTTAGTAGGTCATAAAATATTTTTTCTTTATACAAAATCAACTGAATTTACGCTTAAACATGTTGTGGTCATTATAGCATTATAATTCTTCAGAACATAAGCTATCTCAGAATCTGTTACATTTTATATTTCTGATTAATACTCACAGTTTGTGGATCTTCCGCTCTAAAAGATGTTAAATGTTTTATGTTTGTGTTACTCGGGCTCGCAGTGTCATAAGTACACATGAAGGAGGGGTCATATTTAAGCCTCCACTGCTCAGATGTAGATTATTAGCTTTAATTAACTCGATAGTTCCCGGTAAAGCTGGGTCTGTGGAAAATGGAGGACCTGAATAATGCACGTGGCAGAGTGGTCGGCACTCCTGCCTCAAAGCAAGGAGGTTGTGATTTTAAAACCCGGCCAACTCTAATCTTTCTATGAGGAGTCTGCATGTCCCCCCTGTGCTACCGTAGGTTCTCTCCGGGTACTCCAGCTTCTTCCCACCGTCCAAACACATGCTGGTATAGGTCAATGGGCAACAAGTGTCCCTAGTGACTGAATGTGAGAGTGAATGGCTGTCTGTCACTGTCTGTCTCTAAATGTTAGCCCTGCAATTAACTGCCCACTGTGTGTACCCCGCCTCAGGCCCAAAGCTGCTGGGATAGGCTCCAGTCAGCCACAACCCCTAATGTGACTAAGTGGTAGAAAATGAATGAATAAAGGACTTCATAAACAAGGAATGTCCAGCTGTACTTCACAAAGAGACAGCTGCGTGTGGCCACAGTTTAAAACCATATCATTTAAGTCCGTGCACCAGAGCACTCGTGCACCTGGTGAGGAGCTCCTCTATCTGAATGAGTCTTATGCAGTTTTTATGTGCAATTTTTGTTCCTCATATTTTGATAGTGTTTCAGCTCAGTTCTGAACTCTCCAGCGGAGTGTTAAAACCCTGCCACTGTGGTGATTATGACGCACGTCGTCCTATACAACTTATCACACCAGGATTTTGCGTAACATGGCTCTTCTTGTGAGCAGGGAAAGGATTAAGGATTTAACACCAAACCACTTAGAATGACTTTAGGCCCCCGTTGGACACGCACAGATGTCATAAATAGGTGATAACTAGACTTCATTGTGGCCTTAGCATATCTCTCAGAGCAATACAGGACACTCTCAGGCTCCACGAGAACAGACCAGGTGCCAGTCCTGAACTGTGTCTTTCTTTGATCTGCTGGTTTGTTGAGTTTTAACTTACTTACAAATTCAATATTTTCTCAGAGAATCGTATAATTTTTAGTGAACAATGGTGACTTAACAACCTTAAATGTAGGTCTGAAAATATTTCAAAATAATAAAGGTAATGTCCGTGTGTGTGTGTGTCTATGAAATAGTTTGACAAGTTACGCGGAGAAGAAAAGCCAAGCAAGCCACTTGTTTACTGCACATTTAAGTGCACTTGAGAAAACTTGGAGCTGTAGGCTTTGCATTCATCTTCTTTACCACCTAACTACATTTACATTTACATTTAGTCACTTAGCAGACACTTTTATCTAAAGTGACTTACAGGTGAGGAAAACAATGGAAGCAATTTCAACAACACAAGGTAACAAAAAGCATAAGGAGCCAGTGTAACCCAGTGAAGAGTGAGTTACGTGCGCTCTCTTCGGTTCTTTAAAGACCACTATTGCTGCTGCATTCTGGATCAGCTGCAGAGGTTTGGTTGTGCAGGCAGAAAGTCCAGCCAGTGGAGCATTGCAATAATCCAGTTTGGACAAGACAAGTGCTTAGACTTGGATTACTATTAAATCTGTTTTGGTAAAAGGCTAAAAAAAGCCTCAAGTTGTGAAACGTTTATTTAGAGGCCATGGCATAAGATAAATGATTATGGCAACATGCAATATTGTATTGGTGAAGTTTAATTGTCTTCATTATTTGACTTTTGTCATTTGAGCCGTGGAGCTTTTATTTTGTTGGCTAATTACAAATCAAACTGGCCAAAAGCCGGCCTACGCAGGTTAACAGAAACTCCACTGTCTTTTTTAGGTCAAAATGGTTTTAAATGGACTTAAATGGATTGAGGCAAAATGCAAAACTATTCTATGGTCAGATGAATGAAAATGTGAAACCCATGTGTTAGTAACAAAAAAAGAGATGGAGAAATAATGTGTATTTCTCACACCATTATTTTGTTTTATCATAGTTAAAAACCTCTCCCTTTATTGTTGCTTCCTTAACCAAATACTAATCGATGATGAGTTTGGACTGGAAACAAGTTAGTTCCTGGTTACATGGACTTCTGTTGTCAAAGACTTCTTCTGTAATACAACAATGGTGTATTGTGTATTTCAACATCACATTTCACAACTACTACATGTCGTCATATTTGTTGTTTTGTGAATGAAACAATTCACTTTGGGTAAAGAGAAGGAAGTTACACTGCACTTTTTCAAGATGACACGTAGATACCAGTTGAGTGAGTAGGCAGAGACCGGACTAGTTTAATCCTGTTGTGGACGAGGACGGCTCCACCTATCATAGTTGTCACATGCTCTAAAAAGTGAGGTGTGGAAATGCAAACTACATTTTCATAACCATATGTCTGAAAGGGACAAGGTCAAAAGTCAGTTTTGAATGTGAGTGATCTTCAGGCTCAAGCAGCTCTGCATTAAAAACAGGCCTGATTCTTTTGAAAATCTCTGCATGGATCAGGAACACTTCAGAAGTCCCTGTCTGTGACACAGTTCAGTGGAGTCCAGAAATCAGCTTAGCTCAAAGACAGATGTGGACTGCACCAGATGATAGATATGCAGCTAATTTCCATCTGTAGTCCCTAGTAGTAAAGAAATAAGTGTTAAAAATTTGCAGTATTTTGCGAAGATAAAGAATTCACTAAAGAGGGCAGGGAGCAGTGCCAGGGTCGCTGGGCCGGTCTGTTTAGTGATAACACAACAGTGCCATCAGGAAATTAAACAAAAGCTAGTTCTGTGCAGCATTGTGGCTTGCTTTATTTATGGAGATTTTGTTAGCTCCATGTTTGTGACGCCAAAAAAAAAAAAACGACAACAATTTAAGGCGTTCATTCAATGAGTTCTTTCTGGCGCGCTCTTAACACTTGCCATGGTATAAAACAGCAGCCGAACCCAGCAAACTCTGACACCACACACGTCTCTGGGCCCGTGCGTGTAATATACTTATATATCCTAAGCCGAGAAATGGTTGAGACAGGAGTAGCTTAAGACTACTGTGCAAGTGCAGGAACTACGGATAGCAGTTAGGGACCTACAAGGTATGTTTGACACACACAATATCCTCCATACATACAGCACTGTACTGCTGAACAATAACCACAGGGGTCCACTTCCAGTTGCCAGAATACAGTGCCATCCTGACTTTGTCTCCAGGTTGTAGATTAGGGTGGTGATGAGTTCCTCGCCTGTCATGGTACAGTTTCTGAGTGCACTTGGTCTTGTCCAGTAAGTGCCTGACTTTGAGGGAGTCATAGTTCATGGGTATAAGTGGTGTACAAGCGAGACCTTCTGCCAATGAGCAGTTGGGCTAGAGACAATCCGACTAACTAAAGTGGTGTTTTCCTGTAGTCCAGTACAAGATGTTTGTTGGATGCTTTGCTCTTAACTGTTTGCACTGCCCGCTCTGCTCTGTACATCAGTTATCGCTAGTTGACTATTTGAGTCCCAGTATGGCTGGACAGAAATGGGCCTTCTTTCTGTTGTCTGGCCTGCCTTGCTGAATGACAAGATGTAGAAGGCTCAGTTCTTCCTCACTGTGATCTTGTAGCTCAGCATATTTTTTTATTACTCACAGACAGAAAGTTCAGCACAGAGACAAACTCAGGAGTGCCTGCCTTGGGCATTTTGTCAGACATTTGTGCTCTGGACAGCGTGTGAAAGCTCCATGTCTTTCCCTCTCCTTTACTTGACTGTGGCGTTATACCATTGTAGCCACAAGCACATTCTTTGGATGTGCATTGGAGTAGAAAGTAGTGGTGTCCTCAAGCAGCTTGTGGTCATTGTATATTGTGACATATTTACCAAAAAATGCAGGCATGAACACTGGTCATAGAAGTAGACTACTGGTTGGTCATCCTGTACCAACACAGGACTGGTCACAATATATTTCCACAGGTTTTGTTACACCATAGAACTTTAAAACTGGGTGATATGAAGATAGGTAATTGATCTTCTCAAATGCCTGTTGTTGCGCTGGCTCACGTTGTTTTTTTGTGGGTTGTCTCAGTGGAGTGTCTCAGGTTTGGAATAAACTTTAACAGGTATGCCACAAATCCCAGAAAATGGCAAACACTATCTTTGTCTGTAGTTGGAGACATGCACCTAATGCTTTTTGCTGGGTCGGATTTTAGTGGATGTGGCATTTGTTGAGTCGCACTAATGCCCTCTAGCATTTAGTCCATGATGCACTGAAATATCTGAGGTGCACAATTTATGCCAAAGGGTAGTTTCAGCCATCTAACTGTGCTCACCTTGTTTTGTTTATGACAGCAGGCGCAAATTGAGCATTTTGCTGAGCATTTGCTTCGATTCCACTTGTGATTGGGGTCTTTTTCCACATTTTTTGCAGTTATTTGTTTTATTCTCAACATCTTGTTTAAACTGTGTGTGTGATTGTGTGCTTTTTTTATTGTGAGCATTGTACTTTGCTTTTTTTGACACAACTAACATCTATGCATCCTCCTCTCTTACAATTCTCATCTGGATTTGTGACATTTTGTATTGCTGGAAGATTTCTATGCTTTTGCCAGTGTCAAGTCCTCACCTTTATCAAGAAGTCTCTCTTGGACGTTTTTTTTCTTTTATGCCTGTTATTATGGCATCAATTGATGTCTGGTTCAGCATAGTCCATTAGCAGTAGCTTCAAGTCTTTTAAGTGATCAAAACCGTCCTTGGTACCTTGTTTCCTTCCGTGGCGTCCCTGTCAATCTTCAGGTGATTAATTTGCATCATCATGGCTGCGCTGGTGCTGTTAATTACATTGTTTATACACTTATAATATTATTTTATTGTACATATCCTAAGCTGAAACGAGGCAGAAGTAGCTTAAGACTTGCTTTTTATTATTATATTATATTTATTATTAGCCAAAACAGGAAGTGCAACAATTACAGATAGCCGTTAGGGACATACACGGTAAGTGCGACAGACACACACACACACACACACACACACACACACACACACACACACACACACACACACACACACACACACACACACACACACACACACACTATCATCCATTACAGTGCGCCCTAAATATTTACTGTGGTCATCCTGTTAGCTCCACGGCGTGTCCCAGCTGAGGACAGTGGGCTATAAGCGGCCGGTGTTGGAGACTAACCACCCTTCTGTTTTAAAATCTTCAGTCTGTGATGTTGGGGCTAAAGTAACATAATCTAAAATGCCCCAGAATACAGGAAATTACATTTTCTGAAAAAATTCTGGGGGAGAACCTCGAGACCCCACTGCTGTACAGTCCAACATACCCAAAACTCTTTATGTGCTTTTTTTGGTGACCATCAGCTTGTTTTTAGCCTCAGTACAAAAGGCTCCTGTCTGATGGTCTGGGGCTGCATTAGAGCCTCTGAGCAGCTCACATCTGGAAAGGCTTTACCAATGACAAAAAGTAAAGAGAGGCTTTAGAGAAACATTGAATATTTAAGCAGACACTGATAAACCACACAGCACATCCATCACAACTGCATGGTTTCACAGTAGAAGAGTCCAGGAGCGGAACTGGCCTGCCTGCAGTCCAGACTGCATCACAAGAAGATCCAGGACTGTTGAGCAGCTAGAATCCTCCATCAGACGGGAAAACATTCCTCTCCCAGAACTCCAGCAGCTGCCCTTCACTTCAGATGTTTACAGACTGTTGTCTAAAGAAGAAGGGATGACACACAACAGTGAATACGGTCCTGTTTCACTTTTATGAGATCTGTTACTGCCATCAAATTAAAAAAACAGCTATAGTTTTTCCAGAAATAATAAAATATCTCTAGTTTCAACACCTATGTTGTTTGTGTTTCATTGTAAATAAAATATAATTTTATGAGATTTGCAAATCATTGCATTTTAGACAATGTTTTATCACAGTTTTTGGATTTGGGTTTGTACCATCAAATACAAATATCAAAAGAAAAGTGAAAGACCCTATAAGTTTCTGGCCCCTGCAAAGTCCAACTGAAAGACTCATTTATATGGTCCTACTAAAGCCGGGACTTCACTTTCAAAAGTGAATATGTTTATTATCTGCTGTATTTGTTCTGCTTTTCATGTAAAAGCAGAACATTGGGTTAATCTATCATAACCACAGCTTTTTCTTTGTGTGACAGTCATATGACTTGTATTATATTACAGATATATTCTGCAACTTGGGGGTGTTTTCTCAATCATTTCTATCCCAACGCAAATAAATAAAGGGGAAGTTTTGGGCCAAAAATTGTCTGTAGATTATTTAATGTGTTGTTGCCTCAGGTCAACCCCCCTCCCACTTCACAGGAAAAGGAGCGTCACTTGTTGGGGCTGCGGTTACACTTTCCAACTCATTTTCTATGAATCGTTCTACTGACACCTTCAGTCTTATGTTCTTTCACTTTATTCCCCACCAACAGTGTTTTCTCCATACTGGTGTATATTATATTTAGACGAAACTAGGAGAGTAATAGGAATGTTTGCATCATTAAAGGTGTACTTTTTTGGCATTTTTGACAAACTGAGCACTTCTGAAGGAGATGCACACATTCTCACATAAAGAGTAACTGAATATCTTATACTATATTATATTATATTATAATATCTGCAGTGTGTCCACTTTATTTCTACATTTATAAACAAACTTTTGCTCATACACTCATAACTACTTAATCTGTTTTTGTTTACATGCACACGAGAAAAGCAAAGTATTGAGGCCACAGTGCTCTGCTCAAACAAACTGCTGCATATTCACACGAGGTTGTCAAGCAATTTCAACTTTATAAAAAAAAATAATATGGTTGATGAGTCAAGTATATACATGAAACATTTATATAAAACGACATTAGTGCTTTGTCAACTGGGTACATTTAAAGGTGTACTGACCTATGTGGTGTCCTAGGCCTGATTTTGTGTGGCGGCCCCTGCATTGTGGCCAGAATCACTTATCCTATTTCTGTTATAAATAGTAAAATAAGAAAAAATGAAAAATCTAAAAAGTACAGAGACCAAAGCCAGAAAGGCCCCACCTGATGATCAACTTCAATAGAATATATAATTAGACACCTTTGAAGTCAGACTTTATTATAAAATATAAATAAAATATAACAGAGGAGAGGGATAATTTAATTTTCTCTCTTCATATCCTATCACAGCGCAACAAGCAGGCATTGACCGTGTGACACACATATTTCACAAACTGCACACGCTCACACGTCATACTTTGTGTTTCTCACGCTAGGAAAAAAAAAAGAAAACTAATTTGTTGTTAAAAGGAATCAATGTCAGCGGAATGTTACGCACGAACATGTGATATTATTACGAACCTTATTTTGGTCGAGTCCATGGTTTATCTAATAATACAACCAGGTCCAGTCCCTCCCTTTTCCTAAAAAAATCTATTGAACGGCTCTTTAAAACGAGTCGCATTTACGAACTGTTCTAAAAAAAATATATTGTTTGTATGTTTAAAACAGTGCACACACAAGCTCCCCCTTTGCCACTGCACTGAGTGAGACGAAGAACAGTAGAGCAGGTCATTTAAACAGTAGACAGGTGTCTGTGCAGGTTCCTTCTCCTGCTCTGTGTGTGTTTGTGTCGCCGTGTCGTCACGTGACTCAGCGGCGCAAGTAAATGAGTGGAGTGAAAGTGGCGTTATTTTTCTGTAGTTAACAAATACACCGCCAGTTGTGATCTAAAAGGCCTATCTGCTTCTGTAGTAACATGATAAACTCACACAAACTCATAGAATATTGCAACGAGCTGCACAAAAGACGAATGGAGAAGAGACAGAGACAGACCCCAGCACAAGAGACACTAGAGTTCTTTCAGCGGCAAAGAATAACCTGCGGCTCAGGTACCAATTATAGTCAATCAGTTAAAACTAAACGTGTCCCTGTAAATAAAATCACAATGTGATTGTGGTAATAGGCTGCATTTATAGAATAGAAATGCATGTTGTACTGCAGTCAGCAGATAAATCATATCATCTCCTCTGGTCTCACTGTGGTCTCTGTCTCCTCTGGTCTCACTGTGACCCCTGTCTCCTCTGGTCTCACTGTGACCTCTGTCTCCTCTGGTCTCACTGTGGTCTCTGTCTCCTCTGGTCTCACTGTGACCTCTGTCTCCTCTGGTCTCACTGTGGTCTCTGTCTCCTCTGGTCTCACTGTGACCTCTGTCTCCTCTGGTCTCACTGTGGTCTCTGTCTCCTCTGGTCTCACTGTGACCTCTGTCTCCTCTGGTCTCACTGTGGTCTCTGTCTCCTCTGGTCTCACTGTGGTCTCTGTCTCCTCTGGTCTCACTGTGGTCTCTGTCTCCTCTGGTCTCACTGTGGTCTCTGTCTCCTCTGGTCTCACTGTGACCTCTGTCTCCTCTGGTCTCTCTGTGACCTCTGTCTCCTCTGGTCTCACTGTGACCTCTGTCTCCTCTGGTCTCACTGTGGTCTCTGTCTCCTCTGGTCTCACTGTGGCCTCTGTCTCCTCTGGTCTCACTGTGACCTCTGTCTCCTCTGGTCTCACTGTGACCTCTGTCTCCTCTGGTCTCACTGTGACCTCTGTCTCCTCTGGTCTCACTGTGGTCTCTGTCTCCTCTGGTCTCACTGTGACCTCTGTCTCCTCTGGTCTCACTGTGGTCTCTGTCTCCTCTGGTCTCACTGTGACCTCTGTCTCCTCTGGTCTCACTGTGGTCTCTGTCTCCTCTGGTCTCACTGTGGTCTCTGTCTCCTCTGGTCTCACTGTGGTCTCTGTCTCCTCTGGTCTCACTGTGACCTCTGTCTCCTCTGGTCTCACTGTGACCTCTGTCTCCTCTGGTCTCACTGTGACCTCTGTCTCCTCTGGTCTCACTGTGGTCTCTGTCTCCTCTGGTCTCACTGTGACCTCTGTCTCCTCTGGTCTCACTGTGGTCTCTGTCTCCTCTGGTCTCACTGTGACCTCTGTCTCCTCTGGTCTCACTGTGGTCTCTGTCTCCTCTGGTCTCACTGTGGTCTCTGTCTCCTCTGGTCTCACTGTGACCTCTGTCTCCTCTGGTCTCACTGTGACCTCTGTCTCCTCTGGTCTCACTGTGACCTCTGTCTCCTCTGGTCTCACTGTGGTCTCTGTCTCCTCTGGTCTCACTGTGACCTCTGTCTCCTCTGGTCTCACTGTGGCCTCTGTCTCCTCTGGTCTCACTGTGACCTCTGTCTCCTCTGGTCTCACTGTGGTCTCTGTCTCCTCTGGTCTCACTGTGACCTCTGTCTCCTCTGGTCTCACTGTGACCTCTGTCTCCTCTGGTCTCACTGTGACCTCTGTCTCCTCTGGTCTCACTGTGGTCTCTGTCTCCTCTGGTCTCACTGTGGTCTCTGTGGTCTCTGTCTCCTCTGGTCTCACTGTGACCTCTGTCTCCTCTGGTCTCACTGTGGTCTCTGTCTCCTCTGGTCTCACTGTGGTCTCTGTCTCCTCTGGTCTCACTGTGGTCTCTGTCTCCTCTGGTCTCACTGTGACCTCTGTCTCCTCTGGTCTCACTGTGGTCTCTGTCTCCTCTGGTCTCACTGTGACCTCTGTCTCCTCTGGTCTCACTGTGGTCTCTGTCTCCTCTGGTCTCACTGTGACCTCTGTCTCCTCTGGTCTCACTGTGGTCTCTGTCTCCTCTGGTCTCACTGTGACCTCTGTCTTCTCTGGTCTCACTGTGGTCTCTGTCTCCTCTGGTCTCACTGTGACCTCTGTCTCCTCTGGTCTCACTGTGGTCTCTGTCTCCTCTGGTCTCACTGTGACCTCTGTCTCCTCTGGTCTCACTGTGGTCTCTGTCTCCTCTGGTCTCACTGTGGTCTCTGTCTCCTCTGGTCTCACTGTGACCTCTGTCTCCTCTGGTCTCACTGTGGTCTCTGTCTCCTCTGGTCTCACTGTGGTCTCTGTCTCCTCTGGTCTCACTGTGACCTCTGTCTCCTCTGGTCTCACTGTGGTCTCTGTCTCCTCTGGTCTCACTGTGGTCTCTGTCTCCTCTGGTCTCACTGTGGTCTCTGTCTCCTCTGGTCTCACTGTGACCTCTGTCTCCTCTGGTCTCACTGTGGTCTCTGTCTCCTCTGGTCTCACTGTGGTCTCTGTCTCCTCTGGTCTCACTGTGGTCTCTGTCTCCTCTGGTCTCACTGTGACCTCTGTCTCCTCTGGTCTCACTGTGACCTCTGTCTCCTCTGGTCTCACTGTGGTCTCTGTCTCCTCTGGTCTCACTGTGGTCTCTGTCTCCTCTGGTCTCACTGTGGTCTCTGTCTCCTCTGGTCTCACTGTGACCTCTGTCTCCTCTGGTCTCACTGTGACCTCTGTCTCCTCTGGTCTCACTGTGACCTCTGTCTCCTCTGGTCTCTCTGTGACCTCTGTCTCCTCTGGTCTCACTGTGACCTCTGTCTCCTCTGGTCTCACTGTGGTCTCTGTCTCCTCTGGTCTCACTGTGGCCTCTGTCTCCTCTGGTCTCTCTCTTGTCTCACTGTGACCTCTGTCTCCTCTGATCTCACTGTCTCCTCTGGTCTCACTGTGGTCTCTGTCTCCTCTGGTCTCACTGTGACCTCTGTCTCCTCTGGTCTCACTGTGGCCTCTGTCTCCTCTGGTCTCACTGTGGTCTCTGTCTCCTCTGATCTCACTGTGGTCTCTGTCTCCTCTGGTCTCACTGTGACCTCTGTCTCCTCTGGTCTCACTCTGGTCTCACTGTGACCTCTTTCTCCTCTGGTCTCACTGTGACCTCTGTCTCCTCTGGTCTCACTGTGACCTCTGTCTTACTCTGGTCTCACTGTGACCTCTGTCTCCTCTGGTCTCACTGTGGTCTCTGTCTCCTCTGGTCTCACTGTGACCTCTGTCTTACTCTGGTCTCACTGTGACCTCTGTCTCCTCTGGTCTCACTGTGACCTCTGTCTCCTCTGGTCTCACTGTGACCTCTGTCTCCTCTGGTCTCACTCTGTCTTACTCTGGTCTCACTGTGACCTCTGTCTCCTCTGGTCTCACTGTGACCTCTGTCTCCTCTGGTCTCACTGTGGTCTCTGTCTCCTCTGGTCTCACTGTGACCTCTGTCTCCTCTGGTCTCACTGTGGCCTCTGTCTCCTCTGGTCTCACTGTGGTCTCTGTCTCCTCTGGTCTCACTGTGACCTCTGTCTCCTCTGGTCTCACTGTGGCCTCTGTCTCCTCTGGTCTCACTGTGGTCTCTGTCTCCTCTGGTCTCACTGTGACCTCTGTCTCCTCTGGTCTCACTGTGGTCTCTGTCTCCTCTGGTCTCACTGTGGTCTCTGTCTCCTCTGGTCTCACTGTGGTCTCTGTCTCCTCTGGTCTCACTGTGGTCTCTGTCTCCTCTGGTCTCACTGTGGTCTCTGTCTCCTCTGCTCTCACTGTGACCTCTGTCTCCTCTGGTCTCACTGTGACCTCTGTCTCCTCTGGTCTCACTGTGGCCTCTGTCTCCTCTGGTCTCACTGTGGTCTCTGTCTCCTCTGGTCTCACTGTGACCTCTGTCTCCTCTGGTCTCACTGTCTCCTCTGGTCTCACTGTGGTCTCTGTCTCCTCTGATCTCACTGTGACCTCTGTCTCCTCTGGTCTCACTGTGGCCTCTGTCTCCTCTGGTCTCACTGTGACCTCTGTCTCCTCTGGTCTCACTGTGACCTCTGTCTCCTCTGGTCTCACTGTGACCTCTGTCTCCTCTGGTCTCACTGTGACCTCTGTCTCCTCTAGTCTCACTGTGGTCTCTGTCTCCTCTGGTCTCACTGTGACCTCTGTCTCCTCTGGTCTCACTGTCTCCTCTGGTCTCACTGTGGTCTCTGTCTCCTCTGATCTCACTGTGACCTCTGTCTCCTCTGGTCTCACTGTGACCTCTGTCTCCTCTGGTCTCACTGTGACCTCTGTCTCCTCTGGTCTCACTGTGGTCTCTGTCTCCTCTGGTCTCACTGTGGTCTCTGTCTCCTCTGGTCTCACTGTGGTCTCTGTCTCCTCTGGTCTCACTGTGGTCTCTGTCTCCTCTGGTCTCACTGTGGTCTCTGTCTCCTCTGGTCTCACTGTGGTCTCTGTCTCCTCTGGTCTCACTGTGGTCTCTGTCTCCTCTGGTCTCACTGTGGTCTCTGTCTCCTCTGGTCTCACTGTGACCTCTGTCTCCTCTGGTCTCACTGTGACCTCTGTCTCCTCTGGTCTCACTGTGGTCTCTGTCTCCTCTGGTCTCACTGTGACCTCTGTCTCCTCTGGTCTCACTGTGGTCTCTGTCTCCTCTGGTCTCACTGTGGTCTCTGTCTCCTCTGGTCTCACTGTGGTCTCTGTCTCCTCTGGTCTCACTGTGACCTCTGTCTCCTCTGGTCTCACTGTGGTCTCTGTCTCCTCTGGTCTCACTGTGGTCTCTGTCTCCTCTGGTCTCACTGTGACCTCTGTCTCCTCTGGTCTCACTGTGGTCTCTGTCTCCTCTGGTCTCACTGTGACCTCTGTCTCCTCTGGTCTCACTGTGGTCTCTGTCTCCTCTGGTCTCACTGTGACCTCTGTCTCCTCTGGTCTCACTGTGGTCTCTGTCTCCTCTGGTCTCACTGTGACCTCTGTCTCCTCTGGTCTCACTGTGGTCTCTGTCTCCTCTGGTCTCACTGTGACCTCTGTCTCCTCTGGTCTCACTGTGGTCTCTGTCTCCTCTGGTCTCACTGTGGTCTCTGTCTCCTCTGGTCTCACTGTGACCTCTGTCTCCTCTGGTCTCACTGTGGTCTCTGTCTCCTCTGGTCTCACTGTGGTCTCTGTCTCCTCTGGTCTCACTGTGACCTCTGTCTCCTCTGGTCTCACTGTGGTCTCTGTCTCCTCTGGTCTCACTGTGGTCTCTGTCTCCTCTGGTCTCACTGTGGTCTCTGTCTCCTCTGGTCTCACTGTGACCTCTGTCTCCTCTGGTCTCACTGTGGTCTCTGTCTCCTCTGGTCTCACTGTGGTCTCTGTCTCCTCTGGTCTCACTGTGGTCTCTGTCTCCTCTGGTCTCACTGTGACCTCTGTCTCCTCTGGTCTCACTGTGACCTCTGTCTCCTCTGGTCTCACTGTGGTCTCTGTCTCCTCTGGTCTCACTGTGGTCTCTGTCTCCTCTGGTCTCACTGTGGTCTCTGTCTCCTCTGGTCTCACTGTGGTCTCTGTCTCCTCTGGTCTCACTGTGACCTCTGTCTCCTCTGGTCTCACTGTGACCTCTGTCTCCTCTGGTCTCACTGTGACCTCTGTCTCCTCTGGTCTCTCTGTGACCTCTGTCTCCTCTGGTCTCACTGTGACCTCTGTCTCCTCTGGTCTCTCTCTTGTCTCACTGTGACCTCTGTCTCCTCTGGTCTCACTGTCTCCTCTGGTCTCACTGTGACCTCTGTCTCCTCTGGTCTCACTGTGACCTCTGTCTCCTCTGGTCTCTCTCTTGTCTCACTGTGACCTCTGTCTCCTCTGGTCTCACTGTCTCCTCTGGTCTCACTGTGGTCTCTGTCTCCTCTGATCTCACTGTGACCTCTGTCTCCTCTGGTCTCACTGTGGCCTCTGTCTCCTCTGGTCTCACTGTGGTCTCTGTCTCCTCTGATCTAACTGTGGTCTCTGTCTCCTCTGGTCTCACTGTGACCTCTGTCTCCTCTGGTCTCACTGTGACCTCTGTCTCCTCTGGTCTCACTGTGACCTCTGTCTCCTCTGGTCTCACTGTGACCTCTGTCTCCTCTGGTCTCACTCTGTCTTACTCTGGTCTCACTGTGACCTCTGTCTCCTCTGGTCTCACTGTGACCTCTGTCTCCTCTGGTCTCACTGTGTCTTACTCTGGTCTCACTGTGACCTCTTGTGAATATTGTCAAATTAATTTGATATTGATAGTGGTTGATTAACTGCTGTTGTTTTCAGCTTTGTGTCATAGACATTAAGACTTTGGGTCATATCCATAGAATGTTTAAAATAGGTCATACCTTGCTCCCACACGCTCCTCTCCCCAAACCGCTCTCAGTTATCAGGTCTAAAAGCAAATCCTGGAGACTTGTCTCCTACATTTTTTAACTGTGGAGTCTAATATGTAGTGTATAAGTGTGCTGTACTGACCTGAGTTTGCAAATAATGTCACTTGAAATTTCCTATGAAAATATCAGTCATTGGAAATGCTACATCACCGGTTCCATGTTACATGTTAAAAATGTAAATTAACGTTTTTGACCAGCAGTCACAGACCTTATTTCACACTTTCATGTGACTCCACAAAAAATATTTTTAGTATGACACATAAATGTAGCTGTAAAAACATTCTGTTTCCCATCTGGGACTCCTGCTATCCCTCCATTATCAAGTTTGATCCTCAGTCAAACGGTATAATGACAGGGCGCCATGTCTCCAGTGCTGTCTGTCTGCAAAAGGTCAAGATGTCAATCCCACCTCAGATTGCTGTAATAATAGGCTCAGACCTCGCTGTGTGTTTTACAGATGACAAATGAATGGACAATTGGATTCCTACTGTTGACAGTTTGCACTGGAAAGCTGTTCTTCTTCTTGTTGAGTTTATTGAATTACACACAGGCTTGGATTGAGAACATAGTGACCTTCACAACTGACAATTTGGTTTGAAACAGTGCTGGTGTAAAAACCCCTTCTGTGCAACTTGTGTCCCATTAAACAGACTATACCTGATATTTTTTCTTCTAGTCTGGAAAATAGTTCAGCTAAGCTAACACTAAGCTCTAAACCTCAGTCTGGTGTAATGTATTTGTATTTTTTTAAAGAAAAATCAGTTCGGTTTTATTTTCTTAATAAAAGAGAAGCAGGAGAAGTCTCTAGGCTGCTTTTGGGGAAGAATGGAGTCTGAGACAGGAACGGCAAAAGAATATCAGGTCGTGGAGCTCTCTCTGAGATCAGGAGTGATTATTAAAATAAAATATTATAATGGTTTGGATTTATATAGCGCCTTTCTCCCAAGGGACCCAAAGCGCTCACAGGTCTTCCATTATTCATTCACACACAGTCACACACTGGTGATGGTAAGCTACAACTGTAGCCACAGCTGCCCTGGGGCACACTGACAGAGACGTGGCAGCCATTCTGCGCCAACGGACTCCCCGACCAACACATACATTCACTGCACATTCTTACACATTCATACAAGGCAAGGTGGGTTAAGTGTCTTGCCCAAGGACACAACGACAGTATTTTGTGGGGAGAGCGGGAATCGAACCCACCACCTTCCGGTTGAAGGACGACCGCTCTACCACTGAGCCTCTGCCGCCCCATATAGCATAGAAGCAGGCTTTTCTGTTTGCAGTGCTCAAGTGATGTGTCATGAGGCAACGCATTTAGTTGATCAAAAAAATTGACATACAAGCTTTAGCCACCTTCAAAAACAAAAAGAACATCTTTCACTCTGGAGGCATAGCTAACGGCAAGCAGTAAGTTGTCGTTCTTGCTTGGTTAGTTCCCCAAACACCGAGCTGCAGACCAGTAGGCCTACTCGAGGATCGTCTGGTACTGGGCCACACAGCTTTCTTATTTGCTGTTCATAATTCCAAAGCTGTGGTCTGGTCTAGCGTTGTTTATTGACGGATGTAGGCCGTTCCCCGTCGACTTGGCCCATCTATGCTACTGCATGTTTCAGTTGTACTCTAAGATCCAGGGCATCACTTCTGGTTTTACAGATGAGGAGTGCTCAGGGTCGCCCGGTGCTCCCACACATGAGAACAAACTCTGGACTGTCATTGTTATTTGTCACAGTAGTTACTAAGCCAAAAGCCAGTGTATCATCCGGAGCTTTGCACGCATCTTATGTTACTCCCACATGAACAAGCTGGCTTCTTGTCACGCACTTACATACAAAACTATGAGTGTACTGTTGAAAAGAAAATGTCCTTGTTACTTTATGGTGTCTTTTTTCACAAACATTTTAAGTCCTAACCTTACTGATAACGTTTCACTCAAAAAGAGAAGTATCCTAAATGAAGGTCAGTGCATAGCTAACGGTAGCTAGAAGCTTGTTCCAGTTGACTTTTGACATCTGATCGGAGACAAAAAAAAAGAAGTTAGCCTTTAGACAGTAGTGTGAACTTTTTGAGTTTGCAGAAACAGACTTAAATGCATTTTGGAACCTTGCAGGAGTATTCCTGGAGTTGCCCACACAAAACCCCTGACAAAGGTTCAGTTCTTTTGTTTTCTTTTAGCTACATTTTGAAATTGTGCAATATTTTTTTTACAGATAATATTATGACTAGCTTAACAACAAAACACATTATCTTTGTTTAGCTTGACTAATAGTAATCCAAATGAATTATAGGAAATTATATTGACAACTGTTGATTTAAGTTGGACAAAATAAAAAGTTGTTATAAGACCTCCATTTTTGTTGAAATCTGTCTCTCCTTTGGCTCTTTCTGTTATTATTAATATTATCATTTTTTTGAGCTTATGTTTTCTTTTAAAAAGTTTGTAAACATTATATTAAGAAACATAAATGCAGTTGAATCGTTTTCTGAGTTTGCAATTATAAGATTAAAACCTGACCTTAAAAAATACACACAAATTCATGAATGCATTTTGGTGAGTTTAAATATTAGAGACAGAGAAAACAGTTGAATAAGTAATAATTAAACTGCACCCGACGTTTGTCACAGAGCAAAGCTAGTGAGATCTTGTCAGCCATATGTGATGTGAAGTTTGTAGCTAGCGCCGCTAACCAGAGGCAGCTTTATTAACTTTTACAGATGTTATAATCTGAATTTCTAAATACTTCACATTTCTCTGTTTTTAACTTTTTTACATTGAACATTTTAAGCTAAAAGCCTTAATGTTGAAAGATTTGATGGTTATATAGATTTGTTAGAGTCCTTGAATGACACATATTGACACATATTAATAAATTACATTATTATTTGACATGTGTGAGTTATTGTGAGAAAACTTTTATCAAGTGTTCATTTTTGTTACCCCTTGTATCTTAAACAGTTTTTTGTACCTTTATAATTTACGCCACACATCCTTTTTTTTTTTTTACAGTTTTTTTACTAAAGCCTTCCTCCCTCTTTACCATAACATATTTTCAGATTTATTGAATAGTTCTTCTATCTCATTTACCAAATGTTTGTCTCTGCTTTTGATTATTTGTACTGTTTGAAAATAATGTTTTTTATGTTTACTCTTATTTTTGTAACTGGATTTTGTTGGAGGGGGTAATGAGAGCCTGTGAGTGTAGTGTTGTTTGTACAAAGTGTGTACAATTGTGTTAATTTTATTTGAAATATTCATTTTTATGTTGTATACTGTATACTTTATAATGGCACTGCTGTGATCTGTTCAAACAGAGAACCCCCTCGAAAACCAGATGATTCATCTCAAGGGATTATCCTCACGAAAATGTGAATAAATAAATAAATAAGGACATGTCACACTCCATGTCTACTTTTACCCCGAGAGGAAATGAGTCAGTTTGTTGCAGGCACTAAAATTGAGTATTTACTATGACTTTTGAGTAATATTTAACATGTAAACTGTCTGGTTCAACCTTTGACAAAAAGATAAATGAATAATAAGCTTGTGGCTCGTTGGGCCACTCAATAACCTGTTTTCCTTGAATGACCTGAATTATGCAACCACCACTGTTTATGTCGTGTGTTCCTTTGCGTGGGGTCAGCGTGGGGTCAGCGTGGGGTCAGGGAGAGTGTAAAGTGTAACGGAGGCTTCTGAGCAGTATATGTTTAATAAAATGACCAGACTGAACAGAACTAACCAATTAATGAAATATATTAATGTAAAACTTGTTTATTCTTGTCAGAGGATGGTACGTGCCAAAACTTGTACAAAGAGATTCAGTGATGAGCCAACAGAAGACGACACTAACAATGAAAAGAAAGCTGCGTTTAAAAGAAAAGTCATACGTAAATTATGGGCTCATTGCAACAGGTTTATCAACATACTCACATGGCATAAACGCTGGGGTATTTGACGTGTTTGTATGCAGCGTAAACAGGACCACAAACCCCAAAGAAACACAATATGGTTTTCAGATCATACCCACAATTTGTTCTCTTACAAAGTCTGTTGTAACTGACGCTTGTCACATATTTGTGAAGCAGCTTTTCCATTCACACGACCAGAGTCATTTGTATGTAAGCAAAGCAGATGATTTGTTTGTGAGGTTTTGGGCATTTTTTAGGTTCCATATGTCCATACGTCAGCAGCTGGTGCAGGACCACCTGTCACCTGCCTTTAATAAAAAGTGTTATTTCCATTGAAAAAAAAAAAAAAAAAAAAAAAAACGACCCTCAAACCTGAACGGAATGAATCTGCAACCCATTTGTTTGTTCACAGCTGGGTCAATGGACCCTAGAAGAGTGTTTTGAGTTGTCCTTAGAGCTGAGAGGAGTCACACTAGAAAGACCCCCTAACCACAGTGTAACAGCGTTGACCAAACAAGTCTGGCTATGCTTCTGTAGGAATAAGATTACACAGCCTTATATGTGTCAGGATAGATGTGCACCCAACTGAGGCATTTATCTGTGAGAGGGAAGGAGTTGACCTGACCACACAACTTCACATTCAGGCCATGAGTGAGGGTAAGCACTCTGAGTTGGTCTACCAGGATATCTCTTCCTCACAAATGTTAGAGCAGCAGTGGTAAAAGTATGTAAGAGGCCACTTCTCACAAGATTCTGAATGAAAGTGAAACTGGAATGTACAGAAAGGGCTACAACAGCACAACAAACCCTGCTTTCATTTCCAACATCTAAGTGGGTCTTTCTGCCATGACAGCAACTAAAGCAGGATTATAAAGTATCCCTGGATGGTTCTCTGGACTGTTACAGAGTGGAGTATCTGTGGAACAAGGCAGCATTTACCTTAAAAGATTATTTTAAGCCTCCATATTTAGGACAAGAGGTCACATAGTGTTGCTTTAAAATTACAATTTGAAGTTTGTATTGTTAGTTTCATTGAATAATACCACAAATACAGTTTTCTTTGAATGTTTGTAAAGGCAAAAAAATATATATATTAAAAGATTCCCAGTCAATTCCAATTTTCTTCCATGACTCAAACATGGCCACAGTTGTTAACTAACTAACCAACTAACTCCTCCTCTGGTCATGGAGTTACAGGTTTATGGAGTAAGTGCACCAACAGTCCACCTCTGTTGGGATTTCTCACACAGCTGTAGGAGTGTTTCTCTTCCTCTTCTGCTGACATCACTGGAGTTTCCCCTTGCAGAAGAAACTGCATTTAAAGAAGCGCACACTCTGTCAGAAGTCAAAAATCACAGGAGAGCACCACAGAAACAAGACTCAGATTCAGAGACATGGACGGTGAATGTAAAGTGAACATGGAGGAGAAAGTGTCAGTGGACAGAAGCAGCATGCCCAGCTCAAAGACTAACGTGGCTCTGCTGGTCTTCACACTGTTTCTGGTCGCATCTGCTGCCACTGTCCTGTTCCTCAACCGGGGCAGTAAGGTGAGACACCGCTCTTCTCAGTCAGTATCAGTTTTTAAAGCAGAGTCACATGAACTAACCTTGTGCCATGCTTGTCTTCTTCTCATAGAGCTCACCAGACTCACAGCAACAGGACGGAAACTTAGGAGGTGAGTGCATTTTCAGATGTTCTGGGATCAGTCCTGCTGTAGTTTTGGGATGTAGTGAGTTATCAGGGTATTACAAGCTAAATGTTTTTCTTGTTAAATAGGATTGTCACACGTCTGCATTAGGCTTTGTTCAGATACGACACATAGAAAAGGTGTCTCTCCTTTGTCCACTCACCTCAGCTGGTCCTGACAGACGGCTACTCTCCTTGAGTCTGGGTCTGCAGAAGTGTTCTACCCGTTAAAGGGGGCGATTACTTTTCCTAGTAATCGATCGCTGATGTGGACACAGCCTGGACAGTCCCCAGTTACTCACAGGACTAACAGTCTCACATTTATTCACCATGATCAGATTATATTCAGATTATTGCTGTGAGGCAGGAGGGCTAACGACCCTGCCACCATTGCACACTGTGAGATGTAGTCATTTAAATGTAACTGAAGTATTAAATGAAAATATGTTCTTTCACAGATCTCCGACACACTTTAAGACAGATCTCAAACGTCAGAGCAGCCATTCATTTGGAAGGTAAATATAACCATAATGAAATATTTTATTTTATGTGTGAAATCAGAAAATCATGTATTTTAGAGCATGGAAGCACATGGAATCCTAATAATTATTTTATTATTAGGTGGTTAGATGTAACAGCTGAACAACGTCTTGCTGTGTTGTGCTTATTCATAACTGTTCTCCTCTGTTTCAGGTAAATACAACCCAGACATGGGGACGGTGGAGTGGCAGAAGGAAGTGGACCAGTCGCACTCTCAGGGCGAGCTGAATCTGGAAAACAATCAGATTGTGATCCCTCGCAACGGGTTGTACTTCGTGTACAGTCAGGCGTCCTACAGAGTCAGCTGCAGTGCAGAGGCAGACGAGGACCTCTCCTCCAAGAAGATGGTCCATCTGAGCCACATAGTTCAGAGATGGTCCGAATCGTTCGGCAGCGAGGACAACCCCCAGTACCAGCCCATCCTCCACTCCATCCGCACGGCCTGTGAGAAGACGACCAGCGAGCAGCCGCAGAAGGACGGCCGCTGGTTCTCTGCGGTCTACACAGGGGCCGTATTCAGATTGCTCAAGGGTGACCGCCTCAAGACCACCATGGAAGGGTCCATGTTGCCCCAGCTGGAGGACGAGCCCGGGAAGACCTTCTTTGGGGTGTTTGCCTTGTGAGGTCACGTGACCCGAGTCATGTGACTGTGGCCAGTGGAGGAGGTCAGTCCTGAGGAAAGCACTGCACTGAAACAGAAGCACAGAATGATCCAAGTAGAAGAGGCCCAGAGTCCTGCTGTCGTCTGCTGCGCACTACAGTCCCTCTGACTCTGTCTAATGTCCTTCAGACAGATGTTTACATTTTGTGTTTTGTGTTTTATTTATGAAAAATATTTATTTGTTGTCTATTTATTTGTTTTTTAACTTGTAATTTAACATCTATTTATTTATTTATTTATTTTATTTATTTATTTACTCAAATAATGACTTTGATCACATTTTATGGCTCCCGTGGTGCTGTTTTAATAATAAATATAATAATATAATAACATGTCTGCTCATGTCTGCACATCTGTTTAAAGCTGGAGGACGGCTAATGAACCAAACATTGTTTATTCAAATAAACTCAGAAGGTACTATATTACTGCAAGCTACAGCTCTTCTTTTTGTAGGACTTCCTTTAGGGACTTCCTGTTTCACATTCACACATGAGTTATTTTAGTTTGTGTGAGTCACTTCCACAAACCTAGTTGAGCATAGTTCCATATTTATTTGTATATTTCAATCTACGACCAAACCCTTACACTTTTATTACAATGTTCTGTAGAGCTGTAAAGTAAAGTATTTTTATGAAATATTTGTTTATAGATTTATAAGTGTAATAAACGTAGCATTAAACTAAACCCAGTGTGTAAACTAGACCAAAGACATTAAGATACAATTTAAAAATAAATATTTTATTTTATTTTTAAAAAAGATAAAGGCAGTACAGGCAGGTCTCTAAATACATTTATATTATAAATATTTTATAATATTAAGCTGACGCTTTTATTCAAAGTGACTTACATTGTTCTACAGCCACTGGAGGCAAGGTGGGTTAAGTGTCTTGCCCAAGGACACAACGACAGTATGAACTGTGGGGAGAGCAGGAATCGAACCACCTACCTTCTGGTTGAAGGACGACTGCTCTACCCACTGAGCTACTGCTATTAAAACAATAATGTCAGAGGAATTACAAAGATGTAAATATAAAAAAGAGACCAATAACAATAAATAAAAATAAAAATCAAAGATTTGGATACTGTATCTTACACTTCCACTAATTTATTGCATGCAAAGGGTTTTGGCAGTGGATGGAGGTTTCTTCAGAAGACGTTACCGTGACGTTTCTGTTATTAGTTAGGTTTTGCCTCTGGCTGAAAGGTGTGAAAGTTTCCAGTGCAGTAACACTTCCTCATCAGCTCCACACAGAGACAAACCAGAGGGTTGAGAGGGTTTAGGAGGGGAACTCCCCGCTTGTAACACACACTCCTCCACCAGCCCACACAATGGTACGAGTCCACAGCAGGAAAACACACGCCAGGAATGCATTGCTTTCGCTTTGACTTTTGAAATGTGAGAGGTATTTTTAGCTCCAGGGACTGACCCCACGCTGTGAGCAGGGGGAATAAAATCAAAAACAACACTAAAAAAAGACCCACTGAAATACCAATAAAAGGTCAGTCAATCAATAATAGAAATTCAAACTCTACAAACAAAGTGAGACGCTACAATCATACTCCAAAACTAACATCTCACTACAAAACATACATTTATTAATAAA